>JAXQQM020063401.1:0-54138 GCA_034641835.2 Pinus albicaulis | reverse complement strand
CTCTCCCAAACATTTGACATCATTATCTTCTCTTCATTCAAACACCATGTCACTCTCCCCCTTTGACATCAAGGGCAAAGGGCGGATCAAAAACCAACACTCTCCCCCTTTTCTCCTCAAGTGGAAGAAACATTCTGCAGATCTGATATGTGCTGAAGTGGCCAAACTCCCCCTGAGTTCATGCTGAATCTTCAAACATATTTGTCAATGAAGTACATGACTCTATGAACTTCCTATCACCAAAGACTCATACTTACATCAATTATCCATCCAAGTGGATTTACTTATGAGACTCAACTACCCAACCAAGTGGGTTTACAAATTTGACTCAGCTACCCAGCCAAGTGGGTTTACAAAAATGACAAGTCCTTATATGACTGAATATTACAATTTTACAACATGGGTCTCCACCAGACCTTTTCATACAAATACAAATATGACTTTTCATAACCAATACCAAAAAGTCCTCAAGAAAGAGAACATATTTCAGAACCATCATGATGCCAACACTGCATTATACTCAGCAAAGCTAATGCTCCCTCTGAATTTGTGCAACCAAGCAATCTTTCCAAAGACTAAGGCTCCCCCTTAGTTTGTGCATCCTGAAAACTTCCACCAACAAATCATCAAGGCATCTTCATCAAAACATTAGAAACATAATTATGAGAACTGGAACACCACCAGAGATACCAAACAATATCAGAGATACCAGACAGCACTGCAGCTGTGCTGAAGAATGCTGAACCAACCAAAAAATTGTCAGCAACCAAACATACGCGGTTTTATGTGCAGGAACTCGCGTACATACGCGACTGTGTTTCAGGAAACCCGCGTATCCCAAGACATCTTCTAAAATTTATGCAGATCTGATTCTCTATGAGGAAAAGACAATGTTCAGCTTCTTTCTGAGATATTTGACTGCTTCCCTGGACTATAGATATAACAGAATAGTGTAGTTGTGTCTTCAAGCGTCATCCAATGGTTGTAGCATAAGCCTATTAGAAACCAAGCCTTCAGATCCTTTGCAGCATCAAAACATTCTTTCCAAAAGAGATTATCATCCCAGAACAGCATCTTCAGATATGTGTCAAGCAATCATTCATGTGGTCCAAAATCACCATGATCTTCAAGATGTGTCATGAAGTAACATATGTAGGCAAAAGATCTCAACTATAGCAACAAACTCTACATGATCTGAATCAAACGATATCCAACTCATCCATGTGTGAGCACAAAAGATACATATCAGCAACCAGGGCTCAAAATCTCATCATGTACCAAGTCATCATCATTTGAGTATGAGTATCACAAAGACCAAAGAATAAGCAATCATATTGCCAACAATGCAATAATTAGTATTCAACCTGCTACTCCCCTTAAACCATTGCTCTTCTTTTAACTTGTGTAATATGAAACACCTTCAACAGCAAATCATCAGCAACAATTTCTGCATGAACTGTCCTTATCTCTGAGTTATAAGTCCTTCACTTCAGCAACGAATACTCTTCATTCAACAAGCAAACAAGACACATCCATAATCTTCAACATAAGACATTAAGCATCATATCATTATTTAGAACTGAGAAAATACGCTGTTTCTGAGTCAATAACACAGTTATTAACAGTCAGAATAATGCTCCCCCTGAGCCTCTGCTCCAGATCTTCAGCTATCAGATAAATTCTCTTATCATCAATGCATACGCGACTGTGTCTGCTGGAACTCGCGTGTATATGCGACTTTGTTTTATAGAACCCGCGTATGGAAAGTGAAGCATATAAAATTTTTCATCTTCCTTCATTTCTTCCTGAGCTTGTTCCTCCTGTACCTGTCCTTTCCACATCAGATGCGCTGTCAGAAGTAAACATAACCAGTATAATCAAATCAACCATGAGAGTCATCATGCATTGCTCCCCTTGTGATGATACATTACTAGATCTCATAATGTATCTCACATCATTCCTGCAGTCAATCAGAGAAGTAAGCTTCCAGAAGCGGATGACTGCAGTAGGGTCTGAATTCCCTACGTTTCTGATCGGTCCTCCTTCTTTTTCCAAATTTGCTTGAGCTTTCCAACTGTGTGCTGAAAATTGTCCACTTTCCTAGATCTGTTCATCCTGCATTCTTTTTCTACATGTCCATACTTGTTACAAGCATAACATCTCGTGTGGCCAGAGAAATAAACATAAGAATCATAATGAGTATTTATATTCTTCCTCCTTTTACAATCAGCTGCTTTATGTCCATACTTGTTACATGAAAAACAATATCCCTTAAAGCTACTAGAGTACCTTTCTGAGTAGAACCTGTTTGTTTGTGGCTGAATTGTTCTGCTTCTGCAATTTGCTACAACATGCCCATAATTATGACATTTAAAACATTCAACATTCTTGAATGAATTCCTTTGAGAATTCATGATTGTTGATTGAGCTTTTGTCTCTTTCAACACTTCAGGTTTTGCATTGACTACCTCTGAATTTTTAGCACTTCCTTGTGAGCTAGATTCACCTTTAATAGTTTCATGGAAACCAAGACCATGTTTGATAGCAGGAGACCTTTGATTACTTAGAATATTGTCCAAGATATTAGTACTATCATGAAACCTCAAAAGTTTAATCTTTTCTTCTAATTTACTTTTGAGAATGTTTACCTCAACCTCCAAGCCTTGGCATTGCTTTGTCACGCTTTCTTCTTTACTTCTTCCATCTTCTACTTGATCCTTCAGATTTAGGATTTCTTCTTTCACTTTTGCCCTTCACATGTTTGTTGCAAATTTCTTATCTTTCAATATGATGCTTCGAGATCTTCAGTGAGACACTTAAGGCCTGTTCTATCTTCTGTTCGATTTATCCGTGTCTTCTTGAGGGAGATGATTGCTTTCTGCTGGCCTTCATTCTTCTTATTTTCTTCTTCAAGTTCTGCTTGCAGAGAGATGATTCCAGCGTGATATCCTTTACTTCGACTGCGTACATCATCGAACATCCTTTTCAGTCTAAATACCAAAGCTTTGGAGGCAGCATCCTTCTCATCAAATATTCTTTGTTGGTCTTTGATAACCTTCTTTAAATCCACAACATTACTTTCACTATCTACATCATTGCTTGCACAGATAAGATTACAAGGATCACCAACAGATTCATCTTTGTCAACTTCTGCTGTACCGGTTTTCTGAGACATCTCCTTACTTTGAGTATTTTTCTTCTTTGCCATGAGTACTTGTAGAGCTTGGTCAGAATCTTCTTCGGCTTCTTCTAGGTCGATAGCATATTCTTCACTATTGTTTGTACCACTAAGATCTTTCAAAGGATGATCCCAATCACTATCAGATTCATCTCCTTTGATTTCTGGTATCCATGTTCTCTGAAATATCTCCTTTCTTTGAGTAGGCTTCTTCTTTTTCTTCTTTCCCATTGCGACGGATCTCCTTCAAGCGATCAAGCTTCTGCAGAAGGACCACGCTCTGATACCAATTGTTGGGAAAAATACTGAGAGGGGGGGGTGAATCAGTATTTACTGCATAATCAAATCTTTTTACTTTTCATTCCTTAAAACCCATACGCTACTTTCCTTCAGTAAACTAGCGTATATACGTGGATCCCCTTTATGAAACTAGCGTATACACAGAGATCTAGATATGTCATTAAATCTTCACTTAAACCATTCCATCATTTATTCATCAGATATTCAATGCTGTGAAACACAAAAGAAGAACAATAAACCATCACACAAAGCATCAACCACCACGGACCACGTTTCATCAATTTTCACACTGGATCCAACAACTTCAATAGAACAACACTTGCAGGCCACATTTCATCATATTTTCACATTGGACCCTTTCCATACTTTTAAGTTCAACCGTACATCACCAACAGATACATATCAACACAGATCAGATAGCAGAAACACAGCAGAACAGATCAGATATTTCATACCCCTTGCTTCAGCAAACCCTAGTTTGCATACACGCTTTTACTTCACTGATGTCGCGTATATACGCGCTTCCGTCCACACAAACCAGCGTATACCTCAGTGTATATTTTATTGCGCATACGCGCTTTCTCTTCGCTGAAGCTGCGTATATACGCGCTTCCTCCGCGGCGAAGTAGCGTACAGATCTTCAATCATTACAGAGCAGCATACTTCATCAGATCAGATATTCAGTTCAGATCTACCCTTTTGCTTCAGACAGATGTTCGCCTAGATGCTCGCCTCATCACAGATCTAAGCCTTCCATAATCAGATCTAGCAAATACAAGAGCAATTTAGATCTAGATCCCCTTCTTCATCATTGGTGCATCATACATTCAGATCTATCATTCAAGTGTAACCCTTTCCATTCAGATATACTTCAGAGAGAAGTATTCATTCAAGCTCAGACATCTTGCACCCACACTCATGTTTTGCACAATGAATTTCTTCTCCTTATATAGGTTTATCCTTTTTCAATACCATGAGCCCCCTTTTTCAATACCATGGGCCAAAACAATACCATGAGCCCAAAACTACCTGGACGGGGTCAATTAGGCGGATCATTACCCAATACCATGGGTCAATACCATGTTGGTTACCCTTGGTTTTGCACTTTTTGAGCGCTTTAGCCCATACGCGACTTGGCACGTTCTTTTCCGCGTGCATACGCGACTTCCCCTAGGCCAATCCGCGTATACCAAGAGACATACTCTTTTTCATCATAGATTTAGCACTTGCTGACTTCTTTTCTTTAATGCCTTCTGTACACACTGCTGATACATCAGATTTACTTCATCAAGAACAAATTCTATCAATCACAACTTCATCAAGTAAGTTGCCATCTTCTTCATCAAGAGAGTTTCCATTCAATGACAACACTTAGCATCATATTGCTAACTAACATCATATCACATCCAGTCAAGCATAACTTCATCAGGTGTATTGCCATCAAGGACAACACATGTCAACTGTCACATGTCTTCATCTTCATTCAGTGGGTTGCCATCAAGGACAACACTCTGCATCATATTTCCAACGTAATGTACCTTCACACTTCTCTTGATGGGTTTTTCTCATGGCTTAGAGCAGTGATGCACCATTGAACAACTTCTTCAGCGTTCACAAATCGGCGTGCAGAGTGGTTCATTTGATATCTTCGAAGTACTCGTTTTATGCATGCTCCCGCACCGTCATGTTCTCCTTTTCCATGGCTAGTCTCGAAGAAATTCCAACAATGTTTAATGCAGGTTTTCTTATGAAGACAACACAACCAAAATAATGATCGTGCAGATTTGAATTGACCTGCGCATTCTTCTGACCATATCCAATATTCATTGAATGTTATTCCACGATTTTTCAATGAATCATAAATTCTTCCAAAACAATGTTGTACAAAACATGTATCATGTGTACGATCGTCACTGATATAAAAGTGATATTCTTTAATGATATATCGATTTTCACTCGTGCTTTTTATATGATCGACATTTTTTTCAGCATGTCTATATAGAATATGGAAAAGGATGGAGACTTGGTCAGAATGATAGTATTCACTCTGAATTTCTTTTTGTGGAACAAATGTGTAGTTTTCCGCAAAATCAATCACTGACAAAATGGTCCCTGGTGGAAAAAATTCACGAGATTTTTTGAATTGCAAGTCTTGCCATCGAGCTCTATGGGAATGTTTGGTGTATTTGTAAATTTCTGCCTCAAACTTTCTCAAAAAGTCTATCAGAAAAATTTCGTCTTCTAGTAATTCAATTATTTTAACACTATTTGCACCTTGAATCGATGTATCGATATATTCATATCTCTTCCATTTTACTTTCATGTTGGACAATGATTGATCATTTATATCAATACGATATTTGTTTTTAAATTTAGTCAAATTTCCACAATCATTGCATTTTTTACCACCAACACATTTCTTTTTGTAAAATAGTTCATCGCTTTCTCTTTCACATAGAATTTGAGATATGAAATCACGGATAGTGGAAGGAGGAGGTGAATCCTTCCATAATTTTCTACCCAAATCAAGGAATGTGTCATAATATAACTCAAATTCCACATGATAACGGCAACAACAAGTGTCGCGTACGGTGATAGGTTTTACATACCATGGTTTTTGCTGAACAAAAGCACTGAGTGAAACATGAATTTGACGATTCTCTTCTTTGAACTTGTTGAATAACTCTATCTGAGTGGTTTCCAAGAGATGTTTTTCATGTTCTTCGTATTGATTTCGTGTTATTCTTCTTCGCATCACATGTTTTGCAGTTGGTGAAACACGCGAATTGTTCTTCCAATATTCATATATTATTTTTTTAACATCTTCTCCAAGTCTATCTTTGTATGGTTGCCTACAAATAGCTCTCCAACAAGCGAGTTCATCATTTACATCTATTTGCAGTCGAAATTTTCAATGTTTGTGCAGAGTTTTTCGCGAGGTTCCCAGTGCTCGTGCCATAGATGTTATCAAACGATTCTATTGAGTACTTGGTGAAACCATTGCCATCTGTATTCCTCTACGTATATTTGAAACATCTTTATCTCTAGATCTCTTAATTGACTTTATAGCACTACTCACATTTTTTATCACTTCTTCCTTCATTTTTTTTTATCTTTGGTTGATTTTCGAATACCCAATAGTGTCGTCGCTTCTTTTAATTTCTTTGATGATAGGAGACCTTTCAACATTTGAGCTTGAACTGTCACTCGCTCATTTAAGAAATAATCTTTAAAAATGTAGTTGACACGATATCGTATAACATGGTCAGGTTTTTTATCTCCATATGTGTGAGTGTCAACATTTTCTAACATCTCATTATCGATAGTGATTTCATCTGTACATATTCGAAAAAAATAGTACATATTCAATAAATCACTAAATTAATAAATATGTCAATAAATATTAGGAAAATTTTAAATATATCAATAGATCATAATATTTACATTTACATACCCGCTTCAATTTCTGCTTGAGGTTGATTTTCTTCTTCAATATTCTGAGGAGTATCTCTATCCGTTTACATTAAACAAAATATTTTTCAAATTAGTTCATCAAATAAAAATTAAGTTTCACCTTTTACATTAGAAAATTTTTAAATATATCAATAGATCATAATATTTACATTTACATACCTGCTTCAATTTCTGCTTGAGGTTGATTTTTTTCTTCAATATTTTGAGGAATATCTTTGTCTGTTTACATTAAACAAAATATTTTTCAAACTAGTTCATCAAATAAAAATTAAGCGTCACATTTTACATTAGGAAAATTTTAAATATATATCAATAGATCATAATATTTACATTTACATACCTGCTTCAATTTCTGCTTGAGGTTGATTTTCCTCTTGAGGTTGATTTTCCTCCTCAATATTTGAGAGGGCTTCTAACTTTCTTTTGCGAGATTGTCTCATTTCTTCTCTACGTGTCTCAGGGTCTCTTTTTCGATCATATTTTCTCGCACAAGTTCTTCGATTTCCCATGATAATAGGGTATGAAGTTCAAAAAATTTCCTTCAAAAAATTAGACAATAACTCAATTACAAAAAATATCACAAAAGATTTAATTTAAAAAAATTCAGTGTAAATTTTTTGTAAAAAATACTTACTCCAATCCAAAACACAGACTTTAAAAAATTCGAGAGAAAAATGTCATATAAAAATGAAACGAAATTCAAAAGATTTACTTTAACTCAAAACACGTACATACCTCCAAGAAATGTCTTTTGAATGTACATCCAAGAAATTTTTTACAATTTTTGCCAAAATCACGTCGCCTCCAAGAAATGTCCTCCAAAAAAATTCTGTAAACCCAAAATTGTAAAATCAATTTGCTTCCAAGAAATGCTCTTAAACCCAAACCTTGAAGAAAAGCTTTTGAACCCAAACCAAGATTTTGTAAAATCAATTTTCTTCCAAGAAATGCTCTTTTCCCAAACCTTGAAGAAAAGCTTTTGAACCCAAACCAAGATCTTTGTAAAATGAGATGAAGTGTGCGAAATGTGCGAAAATTGTGAATCATTTCGCGGCAATTTATATTGACGCGAAATGTGTTTTTAGTAGGGGGCTCCACAAAACTTTCCGGCCGACGGAGAGTTACACAATAGTTCGGTTGAACTTTTGTTAAAAAGTTCGGCCGAACTATTAAGACGTTAGAGTTAACGACTCTTAAGCAGAAAACATAGTTCGACCGAACTTGGACTAAAAGTTCGGCCGAACTAACGCGTCACCAATTACGCAAAACCAGGCTCTGAAAATGGTTCTGCAACTTTGGACTGATTAAACTCCATGAAAGGTTGTTAATTAACTGTCGGAACCAAGACAAGCATTTTCAGAATTGAATCTACTTTCAGGAAATATAACTTTTATGGAATTTCATAAACGTTTATTAATTTTAATTATTTTTCTAATAAAATAGGTGCAAACAATTTCTAAGGGTCGTCGTGATTCAGTGAAATCAAAATTTTGTATCTCCCAAAATAAATTGAAAAAATTATGGGGCATTACATTGGTCCGTCGTCTCTAATGGGTAGCTTTTAGATTTTTAGTTTATAACTTATATGTTAAGAAATTTCTTGCGACGCGAAACATATCCAAAATACACAGTTTTTCGTATTGGACCAGTTCAAAATATTCTAGTAATTATGATATGCATCCATTGGCTTTGTAAATATGACAAAAACAAAATAGACTTTGTCTATATTGTTGTAACACATTTTGTTTTTTCAAAAACACAAATTTTCAATGAATACAACATTGCGTCATAACATGACTTCTTATGAATCCTTTGATTGTTAAGAAACACACACTCAAAGAAACACTAAGTTGACATATCAAATCTGCATAAGCAAATTTCAAAAAATAAGTAATAGAAAGCTAACAAAATTTCTCACAACTTTTATTTTTATCGCAAAATGAAATTCTACACAAAAAACTTGTTATAGTTTGCAGAAAGTTGAAGAACCGAAAAAAATGAAAATGTTTTCTCAAAAAAGGGCAAAAAGTGTAACCCAGCTTCACATTTTCACCCATGGTAGATTTGTACCTATATCAAGAATGTATGCATCTATCCAAGAATAAAATTAAGTATTAAATAAATATTAAGCTACTCCAATATTGCAATGGGAAACAATATAATGAGTAGATTTAGGTGATTTACCCTCAGGTTGATCTAATGTTTTGCCTTTATATGCTTTCTAGTTTCGACTTTTTTAATTATCTCTTAGGGGATTATGCATGTTGTCACATCTTTGTTGCACTGAATGTAATGAATATTAGATCTTTCTCCTTGAAGGTCCTAACCCTCTCCCTCTGCATTTTTTTTCTTCCGTGTCCTCTTATGTTGCCACTTCTTTTAGGTGAATCATGTAACATATTCTCCCCTTTCCAAGACACACCACTTCTTCATAGGACCAAGTCACATTCTTCCTCTCTGAATTTTTTCTCTTGTTCAAAGAACATATCCACTAGGGTGTCAAGAGTCTTGAATTTTGGTTCCTCAATATCTTGCAAGGATTCAAGTTAATTATAGCATGTAAGATAGAGGGCTTTTAAAAAGGCTAATAAGAGAGGAATTTCCATATATATATCTAGAAGCATCAACATCATGCATGATGGATCTAATTTCAAAGTCTAGGGATAGGGGGTCATCATATTTAAAATGAAGGTTGAATAACTTGACCATCAACTTAATACCCTCCAATTCTAAACGCGAGTCATGCAAATATTTAAAGTTTTTCAATGCACTATAAGAACTTGTAATTGAAACTATATTACAAATCACCTTTTAACTTATAGAAGTAGCAATCAAAGTATAGGATTTTGTTGTCCTTGTTCTCCCAAAAGGATAACTCTTTATCTGATGTGGGTTTGGTTGCTGCATTTTCATCCCATCCTTTAAAAATATATTTCGCGAAGTCATTAAAAATGAGGTTATTCCTGCTTATCTTGACCATTATTTGTAGTCCCCCTTGCTAAGTAGTGATAAACAATAATGGAAGTGAGGGAATGAATTTTGAGCTTTGAGTTGGGAATATTTTGAAAGTTTTATAACATTATTGAATATTAGGGATTTGAAAACATTAAAAATCCTATAAATCCTCCTAAAATAAACACACAATAAAAAGAAGGTCCTCCTTATGTGATTCCTTCCAATTTCAAGATTTTATTTTATTTTTTAGCACCTCTAACCCAAAATGTTTAAAATTTAATAACAAATTAATGTATATATCCTTTCAAAGTTACTAAGTTCCAACCCCTTCAATTTATCTTCAGAATGCTTTGATTTCTTTAATCTCAATTTGATACTCACTCTATGGACTAAAGGCCCTTGTTCTTTAATAATTATATCAAATTAGGGCAAGTGAAGGATAGTAATGAAGATGTGTTATACATGAGAAATTTAGTCACATCCCTCCTCACTGTAACCAGCAAAGGTCCTATAATGATGAACCATTTTTTATGGCATTGTCAAGAGAAAATATGAAGGGACAGAAGGTGGTGTTTAAGGTTGGGAAAGAAGAGTTCAACTAGTAATTGATGCACCATATAGTGAGAGTGCATAGAGAAACAACACACAAATCCATAGGTAAAATGATGTCGACATTGATAATGGAGGGAGAGCTAAGCCAAAGAAGAAACTTAAGCTACAAACAATCCATGGATGGAATTCCATGCAAAACCTAGTTCACATTCATAAAGAGAGGTATGAGGACGGGGATGAATCAAGATAGATAACACCATAAAGAACATTGAAAATAGGAATTTATAAAAAAAGTAGGATATATAGAATAAAAATAGTAGAATATATGATGGGTCCTCATATGAGTTACATAGAAGAGGAAGGAAAAAACGAATGTGGTTATGGCATAACCCGTGACAACTAGTCACTAATAACTTGAAAAATCACTAATTGTTGAAAAACACAACGCAACTAGGCAATTGCGATGACAAAAAAAGATTTCATGCATAGAAGGAGTTACATAGAGTAGGGAAAAGGAGCCTAAATTGCCTCTAATACCATGTCAGGATAGGGAGGGTATCTGCCAAAAATTAGATTTTTGTGTTGATGAAAATAGATTTATATGGAATTGCAAAGTGACCCTTGATATTCCAAGGTAAGTTCCTATTCTAAAAATTAATATTTCACCTATTTACATATTTGAAAAATATACACCAAATCCCCAAGGATTAGCTGAAAAGAAGAAGGAGAACTCAAACAAAAAAAATCTAATAAAATATTAACACTATAAAACATTATATATACTATTAGCTTCATAAATGAGTTTCTCTCTATCAAAATACTAATTACTTGTGCTCACTTCACAAATGAGTACTAACCACTTAGGTGATTCTTATTTAATAAAGATGACCCATTTACATTGAGTAACTATTTATTAATGACTTCATGGACCTCATTAAAAAAATATGGCCTTATGCATTAGTTTACCAACTTACAAGAATCCCAAATTAGGGGGGCTAGGATATTATGGCCCTAATATGCTCTCTAGTTGTCAGGAATATGTTATATTCCTTGGAAATCTATCCCAGTTATGTTGCAGCACACTAGTGCAGTGTGGTTGAAGCCCCCTTTTCTTGAGGGGTTTGTCAGGGAGAAAAATCCCTTCTATACTGAGGTTTGAGGAAAATTCCCTTGAAATATATGTTTTTGGTAGTTTTTCATCAATGTTTGGAAATTTTCAACACACGATTTTTTCCTTCACCACTTTTTTGGTGCATAGTAGTTTTCCCCATGGTTTTGTAGTTTCAATTAAGGAACTACAATTGTATTCTAATCCATTATAAATGAATTGGTGGTTTATGTAAGTTGTGACATATATATATATATATATATATATATATATATATATATATATATATATATATATATATATATATATATATATATATAATTGTAATAATGTAAAGAAAAATATATTGAAAATTCTGTATGGTTTCCCAGATCCTGGGTTTCTAAGATAAAATATATGTGTTAATGTGTGTTTTTCATTGCATATTTTTATTTTCTTTATAATTTGTTTAATTTTATAGGGATAAAATGTATACCTTCTTCAAAAGCATTGTTATCATCAAGATTAGAGATGTAGGAATTTTTGTAAAATTACTATTGATTCCTTTGTGACATTGTATAGTTGTGTATCATTCCACTATATTATGAAATATCAAATTATACACTTATGTAGTTACCCTCTTGTAGGTAATATTGTAATTTTTTGTAACTAAATAGAATTCCACTCAACTTATTTTGGAAGCTTGGTATTAACTCTACAATTTTTCCCCACAATGTAATGCTCCACTTTAAACTCCATATTTTGCAATTGTTGTTAAGGTGTATAATGTTGGAATGGATAAAATGAACATATTGATAAAGTTTAATTAATATAATATGCATATTTATTTAATATATTTCCAAAAAGGCGAAGAGGAGATCATCTAACATGGATCCTGATGCCCGAGGGAAGTTGTAATGAGGGTTGGGAATTTTACTATCTTACTTAAATTAAATGTTTTGATTTATAATTTATTAGTTTAACTACCTAACTAATAAGAGTTATGATAAAATAATGGGGTGTGGTACTGAAATTATTCATGAGTATGGGCTATGTTGTTATGCAACCAGCTCACAAAATAGAAGAAGATAGATCAACTACTTAAAATTATCCACTTCGAGGGGGAAAAATCCTTTCCATTACATAAATGAACAATTATTGGATGATTAAAATGAAAAACCCCTTTCTATATATAGGCACTAGTAGAAAATAATGAAATTAGTGACTATGTGACTAAAAAATTTAGTCACCGCAATTATTTCAAGTGAATTACTACTAAATTTGATCAATTTTAAGTGACCAAACTAAAAATGACTAACTTAAACAACTAATTTAGTCTAGGGATACAATATATGACTAGAACATAAGTGACTAAACTAAAAGAGACTAACTTAAATGACTAATTTAGTCTAGGACTAAAATACACGACTAACTTAAATGACTAATTTACTCTAGGACTAAAATATACGACTAGATAATAAGTGAAAAAATTAATAATGATTAACCTAAATTACTATTATAGTCCAAGAATAAAAATATTACCAAATAACAAGTACAACAAGTATATGAATTAGTCATTTATGTTAGTAATTTTTAATTGTGTCACCCCAGAAATGGAAAATTGCGATTTTGATACTGAAGTGTCACATTTCACTACAGGGGCCTCTAAATCCATCTATAGTGTTAAATTTTAGAGACAAAGGAGTCTTTGAATCCATCTACAATGTTAAAATTTTGAATACCCTTTTGTCTCTAAAGTTCAACACTAGAGGGTTGTTTCTATTGTTACCTTAGCAATGAATACTCTCCCTTTGGATTACTTATTGAACCTTGGGGATATCCCAAAGTGCAAATTTATGGGGTCTTTTGTGCGACTAGATCAATAGCACTTAAAACCATTTTCCCCCTCATATACATTATACATATAAAATGTACCCTCAAACCTCGTTAAATGTGCTCTTTATACACTTGTAAGCATCATATCCTAATTTATTTAGTGTATATATAAAGACACATGATTATTCTTAATGACTATCACCACCACCACATTTTCACCCTAATTTAGTTTTTAAAAATTAAATATATAAATATACATAAAATTACAAGATATGTGTATTAATGCAGAATAAAGACTTGAACATAGGAAAGTGGTCAGTTTTCGCAATTAAAATTTATTAATCTGGAAGAATATATAATAAAATAAAATTAAACTAATCAAATAATTCCATCTTGTTATATGAAATTAACAATTTATAATTCCATCGAGTTATATGAAATCAACAATTTACAAAGTGCTAGGGATATAAATCTTCCACCATGCATGCTAGTATCTTAAGGTCCACTCTTCATGTGACACTCTCACCTGTGAGTTTTTCCTCCTCTTGTAATTGTCTAAGAGTTTATTTCCATATCTCTATATCAACATCTATTAGTTTCTTTTTTAATCATTTTAGTTTAGAGATATTTGTTTTACTATTTCCTTAAATTTTCCTAACAACCTAGAAAATAAAAAGAATTATAAAAGTCAATAAAAAAACAAAGTGTATTTCTAGCCATGATTGTAATGAAATAGAAACATACTATATGCTTTAAATGGATGAGATAATGCACAAAAGTGTGCATACTTGTTAAGTCTATAAATACCACCATGATGACACTCTTTCCTTCAGACTTGGGTAAACATGTGATAAAATCCATTGAAACCTCCTCCCAACGTTGACCTAGAATGGATAAATGTTGTAACAGATTTTGGTTCTTAATTGTATCAACTTTATTTTGTTGGAAACAAACATCCCACCAAAAAATTTTGAATTTTAGATTTAAGGTCATCCCAAAAAAAAGGGAGAGGCGTGAAATTTCAAAAGAATCTTTTGTTTGAGTTGGGAGTTCTTACAAAGATATAAGCGATATTTTTACAATAATAAATAAATTTTCCATCTAAATGTATCCAATGTATTGGGATCTTGCTGCAAATTTTGAATGAGTGTCCAAAAATCTTTGTCATTCTTCCATTCACCCCTTTCTTTAGTTATCCAATTTGGTTGGATAATAGAAATGGCACAAAGAAATTCTTCTGTATCCTCATCCTTTCTTGAGAGTGCATTTTCAAAAACATTTTGCTTCCATTTTTTGTAGATGATTTCAAAGTCATAACCCAACATCGTTGTGACCCATTTTTGTTTCTCTTCTGATGATAATTCTTTTCCAAAATGTATGTAAGACTATCATGATTTATTTTTACCTTGAAGTGTCTTCCCATTAGGTAAGGTCACCATTTCTTTAGTGCATGTAGTATTGCCAACATTTCCTTCTCATAAATAGGTTTGTGTAAGTACTTTCCTTTGATTATGAGACTTTCAAAAGAAATGGGTGTTCCTTCTTGCATTAAAAAAACACCAATTCCATTTCCCGAGGCATCACATTCCAAAATAATGGTTTTTTTGAAGTTTGGCGTAGCTAAGACCAGTGCTTGGCACATTGTCTCTTTAATATGTTCAAAGGCCTTAGTTGCTTCCAGAGTCTGAGAAAATGCATCTTTATTCAGTAATGTTGTTAGAGGTGTTTCCATTCTCCCATAAGTCTTAAAAAAATTGTGATAATACCATCTCAACCCAAAAAATCCTCGCAGATGCTTTATGGTTGTGGGTATTTTCCCTTCCTTAATGGATTTAATTTAGTTAGGGTCTAACTTAACACCCTCATGAGATACAATATGGCCCAGATATTCCACCTCATGTACTCCAAAGAAACATTTTGATGTTTTTTCATATAACTATTCCTCCTCCAACAGTTTGAGCACCATGTCAACATGTTGAACATGATCCTTCGAGGACTTGTTGCAAATTAGTATATCATCAAAAAATACTAACATAAATTTTCTAAGCAAGGGTTTGAAAATGGAATTCATCAAACCTTTAAATTTAGAAGGTGCATCGGTAAGTCCAAAAGGCATGACCAAAAATTCATAATGATGCTCATGAGTTCTAAATGTTGTTTTTAGAATGTATTTAGTTTTCATCCTTATTTGATGATATCCTAAACAAAGATCCAACTTGGTGAAGTAAATTGCTCCATGTAAATCATCCAATAATTCATCAATGATAGGAATGGAAAATTTATATTTAATAGTGATCTTGTTGAGCTCCCTGTAATACAGACACATGCACAATGATCTATCCATCTTGTGCACAAATACTACTGGAGTGGAGAAATAACTTTAACTAGGTTGAATTATACCAACCCTTAGCATATTTGCAACCATACATTCAATTTCATTCTTTTGGGTATAAGGATCTTTGTAAGGCCTAATGTTTGGAGGAAAAATTCCTGGAATCAAATGAATAACATGATCATGATCACAAATAGGTGGGAGAGCTTTGGGAGTTTCAAATACCTTGGAGTGATTGTCCAAGACTTTTTGGAGATATGGAGAAATAGATGATTTTGATGTTTGAACCTCTAGTGAGAATAATTGTGAAATTACGCCCCATTTTTCTTTCTTTAGAAGATGTTTCATGCTATTAGAGTTGATTATATTTTGTAGTTTCCCTGTGATAACCCTTAATTCAACTTCCTTTCCTTCCCAAAAAAATTTCAAGAAAATTTCTTGAAAATTAAAAGCTATCATACCCAAATATTGTAACCATTGGACTCCTAGTACAACATCAACACCACCCATTGGAATGGAAAGCATTGTACTATTCAATACAATTCCCCCATGGTTAGCTTGATATTATGGAAGTTTCTAGAGAAATTTATAGCTCCTCCATTTTCAGCTATCACTTGACACTCTGGTGTTGGATATAGGAAGCAATTCAATTCCTTAGCTATCTCACAATGAATAAAATTATCGGTACTACCTGAATCAATCAACACTATTACCTTTTTATTATTGATATGTCCTTCTATCTTGAGAGTTTGAGGAGCTGTAATTCCTGCCAATGCATTACAATATATGGTTAGATTCATTTCTTCTTTCTCTATGGTTGGATCCTGGTGCATATCCTCTTCTTTTGAATTTTATTGTTCCTTTTCTTCCTCCTCTTCACAATCTATGTAAAATAATTTCTTCTTAGCACACTTATGACCTTTAATGTATTTTATATCACAACTGTAACAAAGACCTTTTCTATTCTTTCTTCCAATTGTTGTGATATCAACCTTGTAGGTGATGGAAGACTAGTAGAAGAAAAACTTCCATCTTTATGGTTGTGAGTGTTAGGCTTCCTTATTGGAATAATTTTTCTTTCAAATTATCTTGCCAACCTGAACATATTCTCCAACCTAAACACCTTCTAAAATTAATCAAGTTCCCAAAGGCGAACCTCATGTTGGATGTTATCCTTTAAATTCCATTGAAGACATCAACCCTATGCTCCTCTAGAATATCATTTACCCTTATTTCTAATTTTTAGATGTCCTTAATGTGTTCCACCATTGAACCTTTCTGTTTGATATTTATCAATTGGCTAAAGAAGGTGTTTCTCTTTGTATCCTCATAATGTGCTATCATTTCCTCTGTAAGAATTGACCAAGTGAAAAGTGGTTTATGAGAAAAAAGCCATCGTTAGCACACAAACTGATTAGGTTCTAAATATAAATTTACAATGCATACCTGTTACGTGTGTTGCACATTATGGAGATCAAAATATTACTCCATCTGTAGTATCCATGTTACCATATCTTTGCCATCAAACTTCCTCATATCAATCTTTGGAATATGGTGGGTCTTCAATCCAAAGTTAGAGTCTATGGAATCATGATTTTTGTTCTCATCATGAGTTTCATGTAATACCTTTTCACCATTAGGAACAATTTCTTGTAGCAACTTTGTCAAACCTTCCTTCAAAATTTCCATGTTTTCTTTTAAACTATTCTTCAAATCTTCCATGTTGCCTTTCATACCATCTATTGGGCCACTGATTTGTCAATATTATTACTATTATGGACATTTATTTCATCCATTTCCACCATTTTTTTATCACGTTATTTATCATAATTTATCAATTAATTCCATTTCATAATTATTTATGCTCTTGTGGATAAGTAATACTTATTCTCCTTTATTTTTAATAAATCGATGATTATTATGCATGATTTTTCCAATGATGGTTTATTAAGTTGTTATAACATCACTCATAATTTTAGCCTCTAAGATCTCTTCAATATTGGAAATTTGATCTCCAACTCATAATCAAATATTCCAACTCATAAATTCGTTGGGATAACAAGTGACAATTTTTCTTTAGATATTTCAGGCAAATGAAGATGGATCTTGAAAATTCGAGACACGACTTTTGTGCAGAATAGACCAAATCAGTTTTTCAATGAGATTTTTTTTGAAATTCGGTCTAGATTGAGAGAAATGGAAGGTTCTCTGAAGGATATTTTCTCCAATTTCTTGTTGTGGCCGTTTTCCAAATTCTTCCAATTGCAATATCAGATTTGACTTGTTCCAGCTAAATCATGATGGAGAGAGATTTCAGATATGATCTTGTTGATCAATTTGTTGTATACAATCTACAATTGTAATGGAAAATCATTTTGTAATCAATTTAGTTGTAATTTAACTTTTATCTTTGTGTATTTAAATAAAAACAAAGATCAAAGTGAGGCAGGATGAATAATTATTGAACTTGAGGCAAAGCTAAGAGATTCATTTTGATGTACTTATTTCTCTTATATATTTTAATGAAGGAAGCTATCCATTGATTTCTACATCTGTTACTTGTACTCATCTGAATTATTCTTCAAGGCAGAACTGAGTCTTGGGCAGTTGGGCCCACTACCTTGGATGAGGTGTTGTATTGAACATCTAAATTATTTTAGTTGTGTGTTTGTTTCTTTGAACTTAAATTATTGTTCGTTGAGGTAAATTTCATTTTTAATCAAGTAATATTTTGTTTACTGCATTTTCTAAATTTGTTGTTTCTTGCAATTTCTAGATTTCATTTAATTTACTGCTCTAGATTAACATTTGAATTATGTTGGGTGCAATAAGTTAAATTTCCAATACAGAAAGGTATGATTTAATTTAGTATTGATTCAAGTCATGTGATTAGCATAATTATTTTCCTGTCATTTACTTTCAGCTTTTGAAATTTAGTATTATTTTTCAAGTCTTACATTTTATTTCTTGTCGAATGAGCTCGATAGTGTAAAACCAAATCATGTAGAACCAGTGTTAGCTGTTGTTATTTTCTTGCATATATTTTTCCGATTACCTTGAAAAAAAATATGTTCCTCAAATTGATAATTAAGTTATACGTGATAAGTTATTTTTATTAAGAAATTAATTTACCCAACATTTTGGCGTCGTTGTTGGGGAGGCAGTCAAATAACACTACCACACTAATATCTAGTTATAGATGTATTCCTGACTCGGAGATGGTTGGATATTGAATACGGAAGGTAAGAACCTACGCATGCACCCTAAATAACTTGTGGTGAGGTCTACCCTCTGTAGGTAGTTTTAGGTCATATAGCATGCACTAACAATAGGAATTTTAGAGGTAGATTTTTTAGAGGTAGAAAGTGGTGATGTAAACACCACACATTTCACTAACCAATTGGCAGAAAAATTTGGAGTGTTATGAAGGAAAATCCTCTCTGCGGATAGAGACGATCCCTCTAGCCCTAGGATGGCTCTACTAACAACAGGGAGCAATTTAAAGCCTACTTTCCTAGATTTCAAATGGACACAGATCGTGAATAGATCCCCTACCTCGATCTCATGTTGTTACTTTCTTGAATCCTTTGATCCTTCATACCCGTAGTCAGATCCTCGTTGTCACCAGCTCTTGGTTACCTGCACAAGAGATAAAACAACAACAAACGTGAAAGCATAACATATATCTCGCATAAAAAATCTACTTAGTTGATCAAGGAGAAGTAGAAATATAATCATACATTAAAGATGAGAATGGAAACCAAGAATCAATTGTATTATATTAATATAGATAGGGGGAGTTACAAATTGCGCCTAGATGTCGCAAATCTCCTTCAATGGGTCTAGATCGAGAAATGTCTCCAAAGCGCTTGTTTCAACTTGATACGAAGGGGCCGAAGGTCTCAACTCTCGCTTAATGCTTGTAGCAACAAATATATCTTTGTTGTTCTTCTATATCTATTCTAACTAACATAGGTATGGGAGGATGTCCATTTTATAGCAAGGGAAGAGGGAAAATGGATCCACTTAAGGTGGGGAAATTGGTTATCCCTTTGGGTGGTTCTACTTTTGTAGGAACAAGAAGCCAAAAGGGAGAAGCTTGACTCTATCCTCAGGAACAAACAACCATCTCTCTGCCACGAAGCTTCTAGATCTCGAAGCTTCACTTCCACTTTTAAAAAAAATTCCAGAAGAGGATCAACACAGGTATTATCCTCATTTCAGCGCCGATCGGCACTAGCCCAGATCAAAAAAGAGCCATCGGCATGAGAAAGACACGCAGAGGGTGCGCTACTCCAGATAACCATGTTTATAAGGAGCTGCTTTAGGAATGATCAATAGAGATTTTATTCAATATGCTGCAAGGGATATAATGGCACATTTTTATGATGAAAAATAGACATAGGGGTTGCTGTTATGGGTCTCCAGGATCAGGAATGGGGAGTACAGTGATAGTGACAAATTTCTATGTAACAGATTCCTTCTAGAGCACGAAGGCCGAACGAGAGTGAGGGGTTAAATGATTCACGATTACGTGCCAGGACCAAGACGTCGTCGTCGTAAAACCTGTGAAAACAAGCACATATATACATAACTGAAATCTTTGAGATAATCACATGACATGAGGTATGGACGCAGCCATCCATAGAAAATATCATGAAACAGGATCTGAGGTATGGTTGCATCCATCCAAATAAAAAGGATCACAAATATAGACTCAAGGTATGGTCACAACCATCCAAATGAAAGAGTCATTTGTACAATCATGAATAATACATATCGCTTCGCAACCTAGGCTTTATCATACAAAACCCATGGTCTTGCGCTCCGTCATGACCCGATGAAGTACAAATTTAGGCATGTGAATAAATGAGTTGAAGTAGAACATGCAAGAAAATCACCTCATTACCAGTCAATGATGTAAACTATTAATAAGTGTGAGAGAAACCACCAATAATGACAATAGATATCAAGGTACTAGCAGGACAATCCACGATATGTGAATAAGCATCTGACGTCAAACACTCGTGAAATCATTGAATTGAAGACCAATGATGTGAGTCTGTCATTGGATGTGAACAACTTGCCATTAGGGCATGCATGTTCTAAGGTACTGAAAAGGGATATCTAGATCAAATTCCCAGCTAATGAGCTGAAGTCAATGGAAAGCGATCCATCTAAGGAGGCCATAATGCATCCCATGTCATCTACATGAGATAAAGGCAATAAGATAATAATGAAAGTGATCAGAGAACCAGGAAATGAATAAGATGAAGGAGGAAATTCTCTTGAACATATTGATGATACGACTCTGGAGTTTCACAATATTTGACTCAAATGGAATCAGAGGTCATGTTGAAAAAAGTAGTAATGGTATCAGAGGCAAAACAGATTTCCCAAACCCATGGAGGAAATGTGACGAATGTAGGATGTCCCTAACCCGACATGAAACAAAGGACATGTCATGTTCAAGAGTGACATACTGCCAACACAACTTATTAATACTTTCCATTTTCCCCCACCATTTCTGGCGAGTACCCCATTTATTTTTTAATACAAGCTTGAAGGGGATAGAATATTCTTTTCATATAAGTTTGTAATTCAGAAAAATCCGTCCTAGTACATTTTACGAGCCCTACAAAGGAGGAACTCAGTGTCGTCATGATAATGGATCCAATGCCGTTTAAATTTTAACGAGCCTGAAAAAGGTAGAAATCGACATCTTTTCATGTTTAGAAAGTTATAAAAGAGATGAAAAGAAAACTCCAGATGGCCCTTTTCGTAAATAGTCCCTCATACCCGAAAATCTAGAAAAAAAAGCATGAGAGAACCTCTTAGTCGCGATTGACTAAGGTATTCCTTTTTCGTAAACAATTTATCCCAGCCCGAAAAAGGGGTAAATGTATACTGCGTAAATGATGTTTGGTGCATTTTAATGAGTTCAAAATGACAAGAACTCAACAATATTCTCACATTTAGAGAGTCAGAAAAGAGGTTGAAGATGACTGCAAGGGGTTACTTTTTCATTTATTTTTAATCGAGTCTGAAAAAGTAGTAAGCTGGAACTGATAAATATGTCATGTGTGAAGAAATTATCCCTGTCGCTGCACAATAACAAACCCATAATATTTTTTTGAGGTAAAAATATTAAAATATTATTTAAATATGACAAAAAGCCCTAAAGTGACTTTGAGCACTTATAAAAATAGGAAAAGTAAAATATATTTCATTTTGTTACCTTCACACTAATCAAGAGCTCATAAATTTTTCTCAAAATTGAAAGTTATAGTATTGGGTTGAAACTAGGATGGTTACGCAGATCTTGTTTTCCTGATTCCGGCGTCGTGAATGGTTTGAAAAAAAAATGGCATATGAGGGAGATATCGCATTCTGTTCAAATTCCCAAACAGGTAAAATTTTCGATAGGGTTGACTAGGATGCCTAGTCACAAAGGTGGATTGCACAGTCAGCAAAAGGAATATTTTGAGGAATATTCCTTTCCTCAGAATCAATCAATGCATCGTTATATTCGTTGAATGTGGTTGTACGTTTATTTTTTGGGCTAATTAGAGGGTGACACGTGGACAACCCTTAGGCTGCCACATGTCCCCTTAGTGGTGCATTAAAATTTTTGTTGAGGCAGTAGGATTCGAACCCTGGAAATTTGGCAGAGCACGCCCATGCCTTACCCCCCGAGCCACCTGTGTTTCTTAAACTATATGGGAGTCCAATTTATTTAAAGTTTAATATAATATGCAATGGGGGTTGGGGACCGTTGACAATCCCAACCCGCCAGCGGTCCCCGTGGTAGTCACATGAACCAGCATAAAACTCCAACCATTGGCAACCCATGACATTTATTATAACCGATAGTCTCCGCCAGTTCGCGATAAGACATATCAAATGCAACTCTTATCTCCGTGGTTACAACCTTCGACAGTTCAACATTAACCGAAGTTTAAACTTATCCACTGGGGTTTATGCTATGGTTCCGCCTATAGTTTCATTGATGGTGGTTTGTAAGCCGCGGTTTGGGTTGGCATGTGGCCACCCAACCACTAAACATTAAATATTATGTTTAGCTCTAGCAGGAATATTTGAGCACGCCCAAATTAAGGTGGATTCCACTATTTTGACTCTAGTTAAGTGGAGTCCTCCACTTTTAGTGGAGATTTTCTAGGTGTAACTTGGAAAATGAGTAGGAGACTCAATTTTTTCACATTCAGAGTGATTCTAAACTAATTGGAGCATTTTTGGAGGAGAGAAAATATCCATTAGAGGCCTATAACTACATTTATTTTCAAAATTTTGAGCATAATGAAAGATGGATATGCCATTGGGAGTTGGACCAGCAGATGTAGCCCAAGAGCGATGAACTGCTTCATCATGCATTCTCTGTAAATGTTATGTGGTGACTTATTTCTCTGTTTTACACTGTTGTTCAATGTTATTTGTGCTTATTTTCATGCTTCTAATT
Source organism: Pinus albicaulis (assembly GCA_034641835.2). Lineage (NCBI taxonomy): Eukaryota > Viridiplantae > Streptophyta > Pinopsida > Pinales > Pinaceae > Pinus > Pinus albicaulis. Next base: position 30,947 of record JAXQQM020063401.1, on the reverse strand, counting down.
CACTAAAATCATCTACAATTCATGGTTAAAATCCTCAATAATTAAGCAAACTAATGAGACAAGTATGCACATGTTTATAAATTGAAAAGACACTTAGCACAACAAAATTAATAAAGTCATTTCAGATCAGATTGGTATCGAAGCTAGAGTTTATTATCTGGTGTTGTTTAGTGCAAATAATTTTTTAACTTTTTGCAAGTTTGTAAATGATTACTAGGCTCAAGCTCAAAAGAGGAGAAGGAAAATTGGTGGGAGCAGAAGGGTCTCAAGAAGAGCCAAAGCAAAGTAGAGCTAGGTTGCCACAATCTCCACCACCTAGTTCACCTCCTAAGGAATCAGAAGCTACATTAAGTATGCCTCATGAGGAAGGAGAAGTCCATGAAGAAGTCGATCCCAAAGAGGAAGAAAGAGTGTTCAAGAAAGAATTCCTTGACATGACTGAGATGGTTAGAATCCTTTATCAAGAAAGGAATGAGAGACTAGAAGGAGAAGGAACAAAACTTCACAAGGAAGGACATGGATCTTCAGGAGGTCACAATGATGAAGATAATTCAAAGAAGGTAAATGGAGGAAATGGAGGCAATGGAGAGCCATCATCCTCACCCTCATCATCATCATCCTCTACTTCATCTTGAGTACATCAGCCATACAAGTCAAAGAACACTGGTAAAAGTCATTTTTTAAAACTTGATGTTAAGTTTGAATTGCCAATGTTTAATGGTGAAGTCAATGCAGAAAAGCTTGATAATTGGATTAGGCAATTGGAGGTATATTTGAGAATCCATAACCTTCAAGTTGATGATACCAAAATCCAATTAGCTTCATTGATAATGGAAGGTGGTGCACTTGTTTGGTGGGAAGCCAAGACAAAGGAGGAGATCAAGAAGCATGGTAAGATTATTATATCATGGATTTATTTCATTATTGCAATAAAACAATTTTTTTTTTATTAGCTCATATGCAAAAGGCCATAATGAACTGGAAAAACTTTAGGCAATTGAAGGGAAAGAATGTGCAAGAATACATCCAAGAAATTAGGTGAAGAGCTCTCTTATTATGGGTAGATTTGCAAAGCCAAGATACTTTTCTCAAGTACATAGGAGGCTTACATAGCTACCTAAAACATAATATTCTCATGTTTAACCCCACAGGTCTGGATGAAGTATGTGTTCAGGCCACACATCTAGAAGCTAGAGAGAAGAACATTTCTGAAGAGGGTAGAAAGAAACCCTTTAAGGGTAAAGCCAAAGAGAAGACCTCAAAAGTTAAACATAAAAAGAATTCATATATTAAGAAAGAGGGATAAAAAGTGGTTTTTAAACATTGTTCAAAAGAAGGCCATGATGAAATTCATTGTTGGAAATTACATCCTGAAACGAGGCCCAAGAAATACAGTAAAAAAGGGAAACATAAAACTGTAGCTACAACTCAACATGACTTAGGAGATGATTCAGGTGATGAATCAAATACTACAGCCATGGGATTGAAGAACATGATGGGAAAATAAATTGAAACTAAACCTAGTACTAGTACATCAAACTATCACATACATGCTCCAAATGAAGAAGAAAGAATTGAACCGTTTCATGTGAGAGTCATATCCAAGCATAGCAAGATTGACACATTGTTTGATAGTGGGTCACAAGCAAAATTAATCTCTAAATAATTGGTCAAGAAACTTAACCTTGAGACCATACCACTTCCAAAACCATATCCATTGGGATGGATTTGTAAGGATCCAAATTTACAGGTTTCAAAGAAATGCATATTGCGGTTTGCAATTACTGCACATTTTGTTGACACAATTGAATTATATGTGGTTCTGCTTGATATAACAGGTATTGTGTTGGGGAGTCCTTACTTGTATGACAGGAAGGCGATCTTCCATCGCCATGAGAAAAAATATAATTTATTCAAATATGGAAAGGAGTACATTGTTAGAGCACATCGCAAGAAGACAAACATTGCTATGGTAAATGTTTGACAAGTAAAGAGGCTGGTAAATTCAAGTAAGAATTTTGTTCTTATTATGATTAAGCCTAAAGCTAATGTTAATCATGAATAATTTGAGGGATGTGATCCTAAGTTGAAATCAGATTTATATGATGTATTTGATGAACATCATGAGATGTTTCAGGAGCCAACACGATTGCATCCAAAAAGAGAGATTCAACATGAGATTCAGTTGCAGCAAGATTGTCCTCTTCCAAACATCGGTATGTATCGCATGTCGATAATGGAGAATGTTGAAATAAAGAGGAAAATCAAAGAGATGTTGGACAAAGGAATCATATGGCCAAACACCTCACCATGAGGTCCACCCATAGCCTTGATTCTAAAGAAATATGGGACTTGGCGCATGTGTGTAGACTTTAGAGCTTTGAACAAGATAACGGTAAAGAATCGTTACCCATTCCCTAGGATAGATGATTTTCTTGATCAGATGAAAGAAGAATTTTTTTTCACTAAGTTAGATTTACGAAGTGGATATAATGTAATAATTGCAGAAAGTGATATATGGAAAATTGCATTCAAAACCAAACAAGGACTCTTTGAGTGGTTAGTTATGCCATTTGGTTTGTGTAATGCACCGAAAAATTTCATGTGTGTTATGGATAGTGTTTTGCGTCCATTCCTTGATGACTTTGTGATTGTGTACTTAGATGACATATTTATTTTCAGCAAAACAAGAGAATAACATGTCTTGCATGTGAATAGAGTGCTTGATGTTTTAAAGAAAGAGAAATTGTTTCTTAAGATGTCAAAGTGTGAGCTTGGAAAGACTTATTTGGTTTATTTGGGACACATTGTAGGAGGAGCAGAGTTGAGAATTGATCCTTCTAAAGTGGAAGCCATTGTGAATCGGACCATACCCAAAATAGTAACCGAGGTAAGAAGTTTCTCAGTTGCAACTCAATATTGGAGAAAGTTTATTGCTAACTTTTCTGCCATAGCAGCTCCTATGCATGCAGTGACAAGTGTGAAGAAAGGCTTCCAATGGAGAGGCAAACAACAACAAGCTTTCGAAGCTTTAAAAGAAAATATCAGTTTAGCTACAATCCTTGCATTACAAAATTTGAGACAACGATTCGAGATTCAAACTGTTGCTACTGATTATGCCATGGGCGTAGTACTTTTGAATCATGGTAAGCCTATCGCTTTTCATTCTGAAAATTTAATGGTGCTATGGCTAATTATCATACATATGACAAAGAACTATATGCGTTGGTACAAAGCATCAAGAAGTGGAAACCCTACTTGATGGGTAAAGAGACTATTATGCATACCGATCACCAACCATTACAGTACTTGCAGTCACAAACAAAATTGCAGGAATCAAAACATTTCAGGTGGATGTGATTTCTTCAACAGTTTCAATTGGTTATAAGGTACAAGAAAGGTATTTTCAATAAAGTTTCTCATATGCTTTCAAGACTAATCATTAGTGCATCTAGTTTACTAAAAAATGATTCTATTGTACATGAGATTTACATTGAATAATATGCACATGATGTTGATTTTCAAGATGTGTATGCTATTTTGAGTGAAGGGAATCAAGTTGAAGAAAAATATTATCACATGCATAACAATTTATTGTTTCATTTGGGAAAGCTGTGTATACCACAAGGAGAGAGGCTAAGTTTCATGAGAGACGCTCATTCATCTCATATTGTTGTACACTTTGGGGTAAGAAAAAAAGTGGCGCATCTACAGAGGTATTGTTATTGGCCTCACATGGTAGATAATGTATCACATTTTATAAGAGGTTGTTCTATGTGTGCAATAAGAAAGCCTAGTAATAGGGAACTTGGGCTATACATGCCACTACGAGTACCATCAAGGCCATGGGAGAGTGTCTCCATGGAATTTTTTGGATGTCTACCTATGTCAAGAAAACAACATGATTATATTTCTGTAGTTATGGATAGATTCAGTAAAATGTGTATACTTATGCCATGTAAGAAAACCATTATTGCTGAACAAACTGCTGAACTTCAACATGTTTGGGTTCATTTTGGATTGCCAACTTCTATTGTTAGTGACAGGGATTCCAGGTTCATTGGGAATTTCTGGTCCAATCTATAGAGTATGATGGACACAAAGTTGAAAAAGATTACTTCTTTTCATCTGAAAACTGATGGAAAAACTGAGGTGGTGAATAGAACCGTTGTGCATCTACTGAGAGGATATTGCATCAAACATCCTAAGTTGTGGGATGAGAAACTGCATTACATTCAACACGCTTACAACTGGGAAAAGCACTCTTCAAATCAAACATCACCTTCTAAAGTATGCTTTGGTTATTTTCCAAAATCGCCATTAGACTTCATATTTTAGAAAGATTTTTCAATTGATGGTCATAGTGATATTGACAAGGCTCAAAAGTTCATTGAGTAAATTTAGATTATACATCAACAAGTTCAAGAACAACTTGAGAAATATCAAAGAAAATACAAAGAGAGGAATGAAAAACATAGAGTTGATCACAAGTTTCAAGAGGGAGATGAGGTATGGTTGCACATTAGCAAAGAAAGGATGCAAGGGGAAGGTAAAAAGCTCAAACCCATTCGCTATGGTCCATTCAAGATCATAAAGAAAGTTGGTAATAATGCATTACAACTTGACTTGCCTTCATATATGCAAATGTATTCAGTTGTTAATGTTGAAAAATTATGTTTGTATGAGCCACCTAATGAAGTGATTTTCAACTACCTTCTATTGAATATTTTTTTCCATAACTTCTAGATGAGCTTAAGGAAGATATAATTCTTGACAGGAGGACATGAGCATCCAAGAGGGGAAGTGTTGAATACCATCGATTTGGGCTCAAAGGCTCTAAGCCAAGAAAGGAAAAGTTGATGGAGGTTGGAAACGTGAGGGAGATGTACCCTCATCTACTGAACAGGTAATCAAGTCTTTTGGGGTACAAACGCTTACCAATGGGGAGGAGCGATAAGGAGTTGATAAATTTTGCTCAAAATTGAAATTTACAGGATTGGGTTGAAACCTGAATGGTTGTGTAGATATCTTCTTCCTAATTCTGGCACCATGAATGGTTCAAAAAACTGATGTCGTATGAGGGAGATATTGTGTTCTGATCGAATTCCCAAATAGATAAAATTTGTGACAGGGTTGACTGGGATGCCTAGTCAGCAACATGGATTGCACAGTTAGCAAAATAAATATTTTGAGGAATATTCCTTTCCTCAGAATCAATCAGTGAATGACAAGTGGCACCCTTCTATTCGTTGAATGTGATTTGACATTTGGTTTATGGGCTAATTAGAGGGTGACATGTGGCCAGCCTGGGGGCCCCCCACGTGTCCCCTTAGCGGTGCATTAAAATTTTTGTTGAGGCCGTAGGAGTCGAACCCTGGACCTCCAGTAGAGCACACCCATGGCTTACCACCTAAGCCACATGTGTTTATTAACCTATAGGGGAGTTGAATTTATTTAAAGTTTAATATAATATGCAATGGGGGTTGGGGACCGCCGGCGGTGCCAACCCGCCAACGGTCCCCGTGGTAGGCACATGAACCAGCATAAAATTTCGACCATTGGCAACCCACAGAATTTATTATAACTGACAGTCTCCGCAAGTTCGCGATAAGACTTATCAAATGCAACCATTATCTCCACGGTTAAAACCTCCTACAGTTCAACATTAACCGGAGTTTAAACTTATCCACTGGGGTTTATGCTATGGTTCCACCTATAATTCCACAGACAACATTCGGTAAGCCATGGTTTGGGTTGGCATGTGGCCACCCAACCACTAAACATTAAATATTGTGGTTAGCTCTGGTGGGAATATTGGAGCACGCCCAAATTAAGGTGGATTCCACTATTTTTCCTCTAGTTAAGTGGAGCCCTCCACTTCTAGTGGAGCTTTTCTAGGTGTAACATGGAAACTTAGTAGGAGATTCAATTTTTTCCCATTTAGAGTGAATGAAGAGTCATTCTAGACTAATTGGAGCATTATTTAGCCATTGGGGGAGATAAAACAACCATTAGAGACATGTAACTACATGTATTTGAAAAATTTTGAGCATAATGAAAGATGGACATGCCATTGGGAGCTGGACCAACAGATGTAGCCCAGGAGGGGTGAACTGCTTCCTCATGCTCACTGTGTAAATTTTATGTGGTGACATATTTCTCTATTTTACACTTCTGTTCAGTGTTATTTGTGCTTATTTTCATGCTTTTAATTCACTAAAATCATCTACAATTCATGGTTAAAATCCTCAATCCTTAAGAAAACTAATGAGACAAGTGTGCACATGTTTATAAACTGAAAAGACACTTAGCACAACAAAACTAAGCAGTCCTTTCAGACCACACACTCTTGAGAAGAACTTTTTTACCCTCTTTTACCTCAGTTCTTCAAGAGCATATCGTGGGAGATCCGGGAGGCCAATCAATGAACTGTCAACGCAGGGAAGAGGCACACTCATTCTTTGAATTTCAATACATGTTTTTTTGTTTTTCGTGGAATGATTTAAATTTTGGGGGGAGGATTTCAAACTGGTTGTAGCGGCAGATCGACACAGGGGTCCCATATCAAGATCGCGCCGAACATTCATTTTTAAAATGGGTAGGGCACCGATTGGCATGGTTGTTTTAAAATAGCCGCACTGTTCACAGAGTGAAAAAACACGACAAATTTCTGTAAAAAAATGCCATTTAAAATATTTTTTTAAAGCATAAATGCTAACAATGAACAATGTGAATGTTGTTACATGAAGGAAAAGCAAGAAATCATGGTGATTGATTAGAAAAATAGAGATCATGAGGATGTTGACATAGCAGCCACGGAGGACAGAGATTGTATGAATGCATTGAGGAACTGTGGGCTCCTAAAGTTCTTCATGAATTTAGGCATAAGAGCACAACCAGATCTATTGCAGTATTTTATCAGCATCTAGGATACAGATTGGGAGAGGTTCATCCTTGGTGATCAGGAGCTTGATATTGAAGTGGCTGAAATTTACTTCATTACCAACCTCTCATGTAGAGGGGCATGAAAACGTTTGATCGGGGCCTGAATCATGGGTGAAAGCATGGACATGCTCATTGGGAGAGCATGCTTTGAGGAAACAAGATCTTCGATCGAGAATATATGAATAAGAATTGTGGGCAATCTACCACTCAAAGTGGTGCTATATACCATTACACGTGTGTCTGCGGTGCAAGCACCACATGAGACCACCAAGGCTCAGATCCAAACTATAGTTGATTGTATGACACCCACCATTTTTAAATAGTCAAACGTCATGGTGGAAAACATGAAAAAATAGTTGAAAAAGTGAAAAAACAAAAAATTGAAGTAGTTCGAGTACAGATCAATTTTGACGACAATCTTTCTAGAATGGGTACCACTATTCCAATACTAGGGGGCAGAGGTAGCGGCGTCGACACCACGGGAGCCACGATTGATGAGGTTGGTGGAGTTTATGCCTTTCGGAGGAGTCAGACAACAGATGTTGTTCAAGCCCCCCTTATTTACATGGTTGAGGCCTCAACTGATTGCGGTGGAGGATTGGCCATACTCTGGGACGGATTTTCGAGGTGATCCTGATATACCACCTCCTGCGGGCGATCACTGGGATGATGGAGGTAAAACATGTTTTTTTGTTATATTTTGCATGTTTATGTTTATATATATATATATATAATTTGTGTGTGCGTGCATGTGTTGATATTGAAACTTTATGTGTCTCACATGTCAGACCGTAGAGGCCAGCAAGGATGTCGCCTATCGCCAGAAGGGTGGCGAGATATTTTGAGGCCACTTCATATGTGGAAGGATCAGATGCAGAATATGAGATTTCTCGGAACCTGGTGTGTGCGCGCATGTGTTGATATTGAAACTTTATGTCTCACATGTAAGACTGCAGAGGTCAGCAAGGATGTCGCCTATCGCCAGAAGGGTGGCGAGATATTTTGAGGCCACTTCATATGTGGAAGGATCAGATGTAGAATATGAGATTTCTCGGAACCTGGATACTTTGACTGTCGGGATTCTAGAGTATGCTCGAGTGGGAGACATTCCCCGCTAGTACCAGCGACATACTGTAGGAGTATCCAATCGCATTCACCGAATGTTGACTCGAGTTATTCGAGCAGTAGCTGGCTATGGTGATCATCACGCTGATTAGTTTGGTTTTTCTTTCTGCAGTTGTAGTTTGGCTGAGACTTGCGAGTCTCGCTATGTATGAGAACATATATTATTTCTTGAGGTTATGATGTATTTTGAACATTATTTTCAAACCAAATCGATATATATATATATATATATATATATATCTATATATATATATATATCTATATATATATATATATATATATATATATATATATATATATATATATATATATATATGCTATTTTCCTGTTCTATACATGGTGTAATGATTACAAATTTTGCAAATATCTATCTAGAATATAATTAGCCAATGCAGCCATTAGTGTATTCATCTGTCATGGAATGTGATGATATGTAATGTAATCAAAATCTCTTTCCAAAACATGAACAGACAGATACATTCTCAAAATTTGAGGGTGTCTAGCGGAATATTGCACATTGAGTTGTAGGACAACAAGATGTGAATCCAGGTTAACAACCAGTTCTCTAATGCCGAGAGATATTGCTTCGGACATAAGCTCAATAATTGCACAGTATTCAACAATATTATTGGTTGTACGACCTAAACATATACATTGCAGATCTAGTAATTCAACATTAGGTTCATAGATAACGTAGGCCGCAAAAGATATATTTCGGGTACTACGACAAGCACCATCAGCGAAATTGACATAAGGAGTCACAAACATCTGCAAATCAAGTAAATAAAGATAAGCAAGAAAACCGCTTGCAAACCCACACCAAATCAAAATTTACATAAATGAAAAGAACACTAATGTACAAGAGTAATTACATGAGAAAATCACACATAATATTTCTTTATATAAAGCCCATTTCGGGGCTTATCCAAAGGATTACCTTCATAATAAATCAGCTTATAGGCCCCTTTCTACAAAACATGTTTTACGATGTATGACCCATGCCACATAGGTTTGAATTTTCCTGCCCTCTGTTTATCATGTGCTTGGTCATAGATAAGGACCCAATCTCCTTCAGAGAGGGCATGTGGAGAAACCGTTCGATCAAAATGGGCTTTGAATCATTTCTTCTGTGCTTCAGTAACTAAAATGGTGAAGCATCGAGTTTCACGAAGCCTTTCCAGATGATGTAGGAGCATCCTGCCTAATTTTCATTATTCATTTGTGTGATTTAGGGGGTGATGTTTTTTGTAATTATTTTATAAATTATGTACATTTTAAAAAATAAATTGAGAGAAAATATGAGTGTGAAGATTATTGTAAATATTCTCTTAATTAATTGATAATATGAGTGGAGTTGGGTTGGATAGTTATTTTAGGGATTAATACCTCCTTAAACAGAATTTAGTTGAGTCAAAGGAGGAATAAAGCTATTTTGGAATTTGGTTGAGTTATTGGTGGAGGAAATCATGGATTGAAATTAATCCACAATTATGTGTAAATATGAGGTTTGTGTGAGGATGAAAAACAGAGAGATACAGAGAGATTTAGAGAGAAATGGTGTGAGAGTTCATGTAAAGGGCGAGAGCCGAGAGGCCCACAAATGTAATATTCGGGAAATTGGTTTGAATATGAAATTATTGTTGTTATTATATACCAGTATTTTGTTTTTTGTTTGGCTCTCTCTTCATATATATTTTGAATTGATTCTAAATGGTTTTAATGAAGATTTTTATGAGGATTTCATGCTGTTAGGAATGCACTCTTTATTGTGTGCAAGTATTTTGATTTATTGCATATTCCATGCATCATTTGGTATCATAGCCCAAAGATCTAATTAATCCATGCAGCCACAGGCGAGAGATGAGTGTGTTAACTGTAGGAACATTTATGAAACTACAACCAACATTGATGGTGAAGTCAGGATGAAGCTAAAGGTGGAATCGACTAGTGTAGGAAGAAATCAACGTTGTGGACTAAGTGCCAAGGCCATAGAATATTGAACACAGTCATTGGAGAATGTTGGAGATGATGCCGTAAAGGAAAATCGGACACTGAAGACTGCAACCGGCGTTGACGTGCAGGTCTTGCTGTCGAGACTTTGTTATAGTTTATAACACTATAACAATGGAGATATGATGCGATAAAAATGTGACTTGTGATGCGTAACTGCGTGAGAAGTAACGCAAATCTGGCATTAATTCCAAATTTGTAACTACATTAGTATTAATGCAAGTCTGGTGTAATTTCCCTTATGTACCATTTCTTGTGTGGTAATCATTGTGTTCAATCTCGTGTTGATATTTGCAGAGGAATGCCACCATGAGTAGATTGTGATAGATGAACGTAAAGAAAAATGCTCCACAGAGGTGAGAAATATGAAGGAATCATCGGCTCCAACTAACCACCGCTAGAGTTCGGGTGGTAATCAAAATGTTCAAGTCAGGACAGTCGCCGCAGCCCAGCAAGAGCTATTCAAAGTTTGTCATCATCTTATCAGATAGAAGATGGCTAGTTGATTAATGTGCCCATAAAAAAATAACAAAACACATATTTTTACAGCACAATATGGAGAAATGGTATTGAAGTGGTAAATGGGAATTTTGTTATTTATATGTAAATTTGTTTAACGTACTCTTCGCATCTAATATTGAGATTGTTGGTACTGTGGTGTTCTGGCATATGGAGTTTTATCTCCGTGGAGAGCGAGACACATATAGAGGGATCTCTGTATTAGATACTACAAGTCAATTTAAATAATTGTATGCTCAGTGTGTTTTCTTGGATCCATGACTATATACTGGAGCATGGATGTGAACGTGAATATTATTCCCTAAAAGCGTTTGACAAAACCTAAGAAAGAAGCTTTGCGTAAAGTTTCTTGGCGTGGATGAACTGTGTTAAAGATCATAAAAAAATCTCTTCATGGGATTTTTTTTTTAAAGAAACACATCGTTAGAGCTTTTAGGTGATTGCATAAAAGTTATTTTAATTATTTTAATGGGCTTTATGTAAAAGAATTCAACAAAAACAAAAAAAATAAAATTATTGATAAAGATATGGTTGTTGAAGGACGTGCTCTACTTCGATATATATTTATGGTTGGTGCTCTAATGATATTGGTACTATGAAACACTTCTTACAAAGAGAAGATGTATAAAAATTCATGTTGGTGAAAGAGGAGTGACGTGGCAGGTGACAGAGGAGATTGTTGCCAGTGTAAATGATTACAAGCCATATTTTCTAGAATTGAAGCCGCACACCCAACATTCAGTGAGATAGAGGCCGAATTGTCATGATGCCTACAAAATCTTGTTATCAATGATATTATTCCTGTAGCAGCTTCATAAAGAGACCGAATTAGTTGCTAAGTTATGAAAGAATTGTTGGAGCATTATCCAGAATTGAAGAGGTTATTCAGAATTGGAGTGCATTGTTATCCCGCATGGATTGATTGGAGAAATTATATCCAGGTCTTTGAGAAGAAGGGATTCATTTTGAAAGATCTGAAGGTGGTGGAAATTTTAAGCTAAAGAGAGCAGCGGTAAATGTGCTATGGGCACAGAAGGTAAATCATAATGTTTATTGTTATTTGATGGGGGATAACACAGTGTTGGTGTTAATGAAATTCTACTAAAGCTTGTGTAGATTTTTATTAATGCGGGTATGTCAAATTTTGTTATAAGAGTAAAATCCGAAAGGAAAATGTTATCGCATAAAGATAGAAGGATGAAATGTTTTGATTAAGTAATGTGGATTTTCAACATGATAAAGTGTATTGAAATCTCGAGACATGCTAATATTAATGTGGGTAGATGCGATTGAGACTGCATCATATATCAACATATGAGAACACATGATCTAGATATCATGGTTGATCATTGCTTATAGAGCGTGTGACCATGTTCACATTGTTCCATTCAGAAGATAGTACAGTTTGTGTTTGTTGTCGTCGGAGAAATATGTTGATGCCACCATGTTAAAAGGAAGTTTTGGAAAATTCCTATGAAGGAATTGTTTTTGTGCACTGGAGAGAGATGGTGTTGCATGAGAACCGTCACTGCAAAGAAGGATTTGCATGGAAGTGCAGGAAAAATGTCTGTGCTAAGATGATGAGCGTGTTGAAGAGGTTATGGTATGAAGGCATGCAAATATTCACAGTGATAAGAACGCCACAGAAGAGTGAAATCTAGAGAGTTGAAATTGCGAAGAGAAGGTTTATTAAATAACCTTGAAGGGAGCATAAGGTATGAAAGTTCATTTCCAAGAGGTATTTTAAATGTTGAAAATTAAATGGTTTATTTTATTTTCATGATAAAATAAATATTGGGAAAAGTGGATTGCATTTCGATTTAAAGGCTTAAGTATCATGTGAAGTGATAATGGGAGATGATATAATTAGTGACTTATGATATTATCATAAGAATGGAGTATGAGAGAAAGTGAAGTTTTAACATCTTGAAATTGTATTAAGGGTGGATGTTCATTGGTATACTATATAACTTGAATTAGAGTCAAAATATCCACTATTGTAATTATTAGGTCAAGCTTGGAAGTCAAATAAGATGTTAAGGTCAAATGAAAATTTTGATATCTTGAGTCAAGTTGAACCATTGAGTTATTGTACAAGAGGGTGTATTTTTCATCCAAGATGACGAGTTGATGTCAAGTCTCGAGTCAAAAGGTATTAAATCAAGACAAAGGTTTGAATGTAATTGGGTGCATGATCGGTGGAGCCCGACACCCAAAGAGTTGGTCATTGTAACGCAAGAATTACTACAGTTGTTGTTTGTAGCAAAGAGGAGCAAGAGAGTTTCCAGAAATGATTCCAAGGCAGAGAACCACAAGAGGTCAAGCACAAAAAGAGAGCTTGTATTGTTGATGGCAAGTATGGAGGCTTGCTGAAAAGGGGATTAAACCAGCCTAGATCCATCTAACTCTGGATCTATCATGCACTGATAGGGATCAAATCTCTCAAGGTGCAACACATTCACCTACATACAAAATGTCAGCTTAAGTTTTAAATTAAAAAAAATGTCGGCTTATGTCCTCCCTTGTTAGTTTTGTTACATTTTCATATCGATTATATGAAAAAGAAAATTTAAATCATAAAGCATTTAAATCTTTAGCTCCAGCCTAGATCTATCTAACTCTGGATCTATCATGCATCGAGAGGTATCAAATCTCTCGAGGTGCAAACCTGCGCTGAGAGGGATCAAATATCTCGAGGTGCAAACCTTTCCTCAAGTTTTGCACTCAAAAAATAGGTTTGCACCTCGAGAGATTTGATACCTCTCGGTGCATGATAGATCCAAAGTTAGATGGATCTAGGCTGGTAGTAAACATGATACCTTGTCTCTCTTGCTCTCCAATATTAATGGCTTCAATTACTATAACACAAAAATCAATCTACATTGTTAATAAATTTTTGTGCTTACACTAAAATCAATGCATATTGCTAATCCAAACACTTTAATATACCGTCATAAATCCAATTACATCAAATCATAAATCAACATATACATTGAGATCAATGCATTTAATGCAAGTAATCAAATAAGATTAGAAAATAACTTCTACATTGAAATCAATGCACCTAATGCAATCAATCAAATAAGATTAGAAACCAACATCTACACTGAAATCAATGCATTTGCTCAAAGCAATCAAATAGGATTAGAAATTTCCATCTACACTGAAATAAATGAATTTAGCGCAAACAATCAAATAGTATTAGGAATAATCTACATTGAAATCAATGCATCTAGTGCAAGCAATCAAATATAATTATAAATCGACGTCTAAATTGAAATCAACACATCCAGTGCAAGCAATCAAATAGTATTAGGAATCATCACCTACACTGAAGTCAATGCATCTAGTGCAAGTAATCATATATCATTAGAAATAAATATCTACACTAAAATCGATGCATCTAGTGCAAATAATCAAATAGGATTATAAATCACCATCTCCACTTAAATCAATCCATCTAGTGTAAGAAATATTCTTCCCTCTCTCCACCCTCCATCCATATCTATATCCCCATCCATCTCTTTCTTTTTGTCTCTATCTCACCCCCCTAAACACACACACTCTCGCACTCCATATATATCATTCTCTTTGTCGATCACCCTCTCTCCCCATCTCTCTCTTCTTCCCTCTCTTCCCCTTCTCTCCCTCTCCCCCGCTAATATCTCTCTTTCCTCCTTTTGTCCTCTCTCTCTCTCTCCATCTTCCTTATCACTCACTCTCTCTTTCTCTCTAGGAACCAACATCTACACTGAAATCAATGCATTTACTCAAAGAAATCAAATAGGATTAGAAATCACCATCTACACTAAAATCAATGCATTTAGTGCAAACAATCAAATAGGATTATAAATCATCTACATTGAAATTAAGTCATCTAGTGCAAGTAATCAAATATAATTATAAATTGACATCTAACTTGAAATCAACACATTCAATGCAAGCAATCAAATTGTATTAGAAATCACCACCTACACTGAAATCAATGCATCTAGTGCAAGTAATCAAATATCATTAGAAATAAATATCTACACTAAAATAGATGCATCTAGTGCAAATAATCAAATAGGATTAGAAATGACCATCTCCACTTATATCAATCCATCTAGTGCGAGAAATATTCCTCCCTCTCTCCACCCTCCATCCATATCTATATCCCCCTCCATCTATTCTTTTTTGTCTCTCTATCTCACCCCCCTAAGCACACGCGATCTCGTACTCCGTATATATCAATCTCTTTTTCAATCACCTCTCTCCCCATCTCTCTCTTCTTCCCTCTCTTCACCTTCCATCTATATCTCTATCTTCCCCTTCTCTCCCTCTCCCCCATTAATATCTCTCTTTCCTCCTTTTGTCCTCTCTCCCTCTCTCTCCATCTTCCTTATCACTCACTCACTCTCTCTCTCTAGAAACCAACATCTACACTGAAATCAATGATTTTACTCAAATAAATCAAATAGGATTAGAAATTTCCATCTACACTGAAATCAATGAATTTAGTGCAAACAATCAAATAGGATTAGAAATCATCTACATTGAAACCAATTCATCTAGTGCAAGTAATCAAATATAATTATAAATCGACATCTAAATTGAAATCAACATATTCAGTGCAAGCAATCAAATTGTATTAGAAATCACCACCTACACTAAAATCAATGCATCTAGTGCAAGTAATCAAATATCATTAGAAATAAATATCTACACTAAAATCGATGCATCTAGTGCAAATAATCAAATAGGATTAGAAATCACCATATCCACTTATATCAATCCATCTAGTGCGAGAAATATTCCTCCCTCTCTCCACCCTCCATCCATATCTATATCCCTCTCCATCTATTCTTTTTTGTCTCTCTATCTCACCCCCCTAAACACACGCGCTCTCGTACACCATATATATCAATCTCTTTTTCAATCACCCCCTCTCCCCATCTCTCTCTTCTTCCCTTTCTTCACCTTCCATCTATATCTCTATCTTCCCCTTCTCTCCCTCTCCCCCATTAATATCTATCTTTCCTCCTTTTGTCCTCTCTCCCTCTCTCTCCATATTCCTTATCACTCTCTCTCTCTAGAAACCAACATCTACACTGAAATCAATGCATTTACTCAAATAAATCCAATAGGATTAGAAATAGCCATCTACACTGAAATCAATGCATTTAGTGCAAACAATCAAATAGGATTAGAAATCATCTACATTGAAACCAATTCATCTAGTGCAAGTAATCAAATATAATTATAAATTGACATCTAAATTGAAATCAAAAAATTCAGTGCAAGCAATCAAATTGTATTAGAAATCACCACATACACTGAAATCAATGCAAGTAATCAAATATCATTAGAAATAGATATCTACACTAAAATCGATGCATATAGTGCAAATAATCAAATAGGATTATAAATCACCATCTCCACTTATATCAATCCATCTAGTGTGAGAAATATTCTTCCCTCTCTCCACCCTCCATCCATATCTATATCCCCCTCCATATATTATTTTCTGTCTCTCTATCTCACCCACCTAAACACGCACACTCTCGCAATCCATATATATCAATCTCTTTGTCAATCCCCTCCTCTCCCCATATCTCTCTTCTTCCCTCTCTTCACCTTCCATCTAGATCTCTATCTTCCCCCTCTCTCCCTCTCTCTCCATCTTCCTTATCACTCACTCACTCTCTCTCTCTCCACCTTTCTCTCTCTATTTATTTCTTCTTACCTCTCTCCCCCTCCCCCTCCAAGTCCATCTCTCTTTCCCTCCCTCTCTCCACTCTCTCACATCCTCTCTCTTCCTTCTTCTCTTTCCCTTTCTCTCCCATCTCTCTCTCCCTCTCTCTCTTTCTTCACCCACCAACTATGTTACTATATCCCTCCCTCTCTCCTTATATCTCCTTCTCCCCCCTTATCTCCATCTCTCCTTATTTGTCTCTTTATCTCAGCCCCAAACATACACACTCTCTCTCTATCTCTCCCTTGTCACTCCTTCTCTCTCTCCACTTCTCATTCTCTATATTTCTTATTTCCTACATCTCTCCCCCTCCAACTCCATCTCTCTTATCGATACCTCTCTCCTCCTCTCTCTCAAGTGCTCTCTCTCGTCCTTCCTCTCTCTCTCTCTCTCCCCTAAATCCCTCTCTCTTCCCTGATCTATCTATCTCTCTCTCTCCCTCTATTTCCAATACTCTCTCTTCCCCCATCACTCTCCTCCTCTCTCTCATCCTTCCTCTCTCTCCCTTTCTCTCCCACCTCTCTCTCTCTCTTTTCCCTCCAATCCTCTCTCTTCCCCCATATCTCTCTCTCTCTCTCTCTCTAATCCTCTCTCTTCCCCCATCCCTTTCTCTCTCTCTCTCTTTCCACCCCTCTCTCTCTCCAACTACATTACTATATCCCTCCCTCTCTCCTTCTCACTTCTTCTCTCCCCCTTCTTTCCATACATCTTACTTTGTCTCTTTATCTCACCCCTAAACATACACACTCTCTCTCCATCTCTCCCTTATCACTCTCTCTCTCTATTTATTCTTAGTTATGTAAACTAATGAACTTAAATATTTGTAAATATAAAGTAGATTATGGAGTAATTATGAAAAGAGGTTTTATTTACTTACCATACCTATAGTTTATTTATATTTTTATTTATTTACCATACCCCTTTTCTTTACTATGGTATTTGGCCCATAGGCTTGTTATATAATCAAATTTTTATTTATAATCCTATTTGATATATTGTTATTTATTTACCTTACCTCTTTATGCCTCTTTTATATTTATTTATTTACCATTCCTCTTTATATCTATTTTATATTTATTTATTTATTTATCATACTTGTTTATACCTCTTTTATATTTATTTATTTACCCATGGTATCAATATTAATTTGTCCCATGGTATTCGTCTCATAGGCTTCATCTAAATAAAACCTCTTTTTAAAGTTTTTTTAAATATAAAAAGGTTTATGGAATAAATATAAAAATAATTTTTATTTATTTACCATACATCTAGTTTATATATATTTTTATTTATTTACCATAGCTCTGGAGTAAGTATAAATTCATTTTAAAAATATTTAATTAAAAGAAATATTAAAACATTTTGGATTTTGATTGTTTGTGTTGAATTAACTCTTTTCCTTTTATTTTTGAAATGGTATTGACTTTAGTAAAGAGTAAAGATGTTTAAATTTTACTTAATTTGGAAATTCAGTGTGGTAATTTTTTTTGTTAAAGGTAAATTTATGATCCATTCAAATTCACGTATATAATTTACTATCCATTCAAATTATATAAATAATACATAATTGTATTAGAAATTGATATATGTTCTAGCACAATGCGATTTTTATTTTTTATTTTTTTTTTAAATTTAAAACTTAAGCCGACATTTTGTATGAGGACGTGACCCACCTGACATGGAGGTCATATTGGGCTGTAGATGCACCTCTCGGCATAATGAAATCCATAAGTGAAAAAATGAAGTTCACAAAGGAGGAGAAGATGATTGTTGATAGTCATTTCAGAGGTTCTGAGAAATACCTCAACCGAAGAAAGAAGAAGGAAAATGCCAAGGCAAATGGCATATGTAAGAAGTTGACTGATGAAGAGTATGAGAGGGAGAAAGCTGAGATAAGAGTTCACCTTGAGTTATTGATGGAATTGTTACAGAGAAATACAAAATACCAAATACATGGTTGGACCATGAGTAAGAAAGTGAAATGGCAAAGGTTGCATGCAAAGAGGGAATAACAGGTAAACATATAGTTGACAGAAGAGCTGAGGAAGCTCGAGAAGATGATGAGTGTGCAATTCAGATGTGAAGAACTGAGAGAAGTTGAGTTAAAAATGGAAGTTTCTATTTGTGGCCCAGAATAGGGTGAAATTATGGGTGAAGAGATCAATGAGAAAGATCTCATGAACTACTTGAATAGTTCAGAACAATTTGAAGATATGCTGACAAGGAAAGAAGATGAGGCTATGAAGCCTTGTATTTTTAAATCTCACAGTTTGTGTATGTTTGCAGGATGTGCAGAAGAGGGTGGATAGTCTGGTGAAACTGTCACAAAGATGAATAAAGCTCTTAAGGTGAAGTATGATAGAGAATTCCTTTCAGAGGAGGAAGGTACTGATTTTTTGCAGCAGAAAGAATTCATAGATGAATTCTTGTTTGGTTTAAGACAGCCAGTTGAAGCTATTATGGAGCAGAAGCATAATGAAAATGCCGAAGTGATATTCCAAGGAGGTAAACAAATGAATTTGTTTAATGAAATTGATGACAAAATTTTGCAATGTGATGATACAGAAAACAGGATAACTCAAGAGGATTGTCAGAAGAAGAATGAAACTGGGAATGAAGGTCGTGATGAAATGCTAGAAAGATTTCACATGGAAATAGAGTTCTTGGAACGATGGCCTAAGGAACCTGAAGGAGAAATGAAGCTTGCATAACCTGATACAGAAGAGATTGCAGTTGCCGTGCTTGATAAGGATGAAATGTTTCTAACGTT
Source organism: Pinus albicaulis (assembly GCA_034641835.2). NCBI lineage: Eukaryota > Viridiplantae > Streptophyta > Pinopsida > Pinales > Pinaceae > Pinus > Pinus albicaulis. The sequence continues at coordinate 11,844 of JAXQQM020063401.1, read as the reverse complement.
TATAGAGTTAAGTGAAAGTTTTAATTCTTCAAATAATAATGTGGCTGTAGGTACAGAAGGAAACATTAATAAATATGATGTTGAAATCAGATAAATTGAGCAGAAATTATTTGAAGATGAGATGAAATATCAGGAGCAGCAAGAAATTTATGTCCTTAGAGACATAAAGGAAACAGAAGTATTGAACCAGCAGGATAAAGATGGAAGCAGCCAGAAATTCAAAACAGGATCTACTAAAATCCAGAAAACCTATGATGGGAGATTGGTGCTTGAAGTATCAAAAGAGGTCGAAAGGTGTTATATTTTTTAATTACATAGTTTGTATTACGGAAATTGTTTTAACGATGAGAAATTTGTTACTATAGGGGCAATCAATGACTATAGTTGTGATCAAGGAGAAATTCTTGATTATTCTTCATTTCAAGAAGTTGAGTGTTCAGCACAATTGGAGATGAAAGCATTAGACAAAGAGGAATTACTCCAAGGAATCGGTAAAAGAAATTTTTCGAGAGGCCGATGGAATGCGGTGGATAGAATGAGTGATGTTGATGTACAACCAGTTCAAGATTCTTTCAGAGTTTGGAAACCAGAAGAATGGGTATCAGTGATTCTACACAACTCTGTAATTCCCGAAATAAAGATGTTGTGGTATGGAAAAGCGAGAGTTACATTCAGTAGTATTCTGAAAATACTATTATGGAAATTATGTGCAAAATTAAAAAATGGAGTTGATACTTGAAAATACTGACGGCAAAACATAGTTTGGAATCCTGGAGGGAGCAAGTCATTGAGGCTTGTGGCTGTCGCATTATTATAGAAAAGTGACAGACCTCATAGACAAGAGTCTATGGAAACTTCTCTACATGGGGAGTCTGATGCAGGAGCATCCTGCCTAATTTTCATTATTCATTTGTGTGATTTAGGGGGTGATGTTTTTTTTAATTATTTTATAAATTATGTACATTTTAAAAAATAAATTGAGAGAAAATATGAGTGTGAGGATTATTGTAAATATTCTCTTAATTAATTGAGAATATGAGTGGAGTTGGGTTGGATAGATATTTTAGGGATTAAGACCTCCTTAAATGGAATTTAGTTGAGTCAAAGGAGGAATACATCTATTTTAGAATTTGGTTGAGTTATTGGTAGGAAATCATGGATTTAAATTAATCCACAATTATGAATAAATATGAGGTTTGTGTGAGGATGAAAAACAGAGAGATATAGAGAGATTTAGAGAGAAACGGTGTGAGAGTTCATGTAAAGGGCGAGAGCCAAGAGGCTCACAAATGTAATATTTGGGCAGTTGGTTTGAATCTAAAATTCTTGTTGTTATTATATACCAGTATTTTGTTTATTGTTTGGCTCTCTCTTCATATATATTTTGAATTGACTCTAAATGGTTTTAATGAATATTTTTTATGATGATTTCATGTCATTAGGAATTCACTCTTTATTGTGCACAAGTATTTTGATTTATTGCATATTCCCTGCATCACCAGATACAGGAGACGTTCCTCTTCTGGTGAGGTATTCAGAAGCAATTCAATATCTAATTTGAGTGAAGGAATTTCACATTCAATTGGCAAGGTTGCCTCAAGGCCATATACTAACTGAAATGGAGGGAATCTAGTAGAATTCTTGGCCGAGGTTTGGTACGCCGAGAGAGATAAAAATAACATGAGATCCCATTTTGACTTGTGCATCCCAATAGTGCATTGAAGCATAGTAACTAAGAATTTATTTACTGCTTCAACTTGGCCATTAGCCTGAGGGTAATATGGAGTTGAGTTTTTGTGACGCAAGCCCAACTGAGAATTCATCTCAGCCATCATGTAATGGAAAAAATGAGAGCCATGGTCGGTGACAATGGTTTGAGGAATGTCGAACTGAGCGATAACATGATTGAAGAGAAATTGAGCCGTAGTTTTACTGTTAGCAGCATATGTAGGCATCGCCTCAACCCATTTAGTGAAGTAGTCAACAACGACGATGATATAAGCATGCCCTTCTAGGCCAAGTGAGGGTTACATGTAATGAAGTCAATTCCCTATTTCGAAAACGGGTCGACGGTAACAACTGGGTGTAACGGTGTGGGAAGGGCGTGCACCTTCCGTTGGTAAATATGGAAAACATGGAATTTACAGACGGTAAGAATGTAGTCTTTGAAAATAGAAGGCTAGAAATAACCAGCATGAAGAATGCGCGCCTGTAATATTCCCAATTAGCCATGAGCTAGTTGGAATATTCGTTTTTGTTTTTCCTTTCTTGTTTAATGAATAAGAGGATATGGAGATCCATAAATCTCTTTAATATGAATAAAATCAATTCCAATGTGAAAGGAAGACATCTTGGAAGCTTAATTAAGGGCCCTTATGTGTGAAAAGGGGTTGGAACACCTTGACTAGGTCAACTTTGACCGAATCAATAGCGTTGTCATGGAGGAGTGGACATTTATGGAGAGACAATGCAGTTTTAGATGGAGACTCTTTGCATGGAAGTAGTTTCATTAATGAATGGGGATTAGGGTTTGGAAGCTCATTTCTTATTTAAGGAAGAGGATGGCAGCCATATTATTCAGTTTATGATATGTTTATGTTTTAATATATTTTATGTTTAGACATATAGCTCTCTTCAACTGTTTAGCTAAGATTGCAGTGTTGTTTAGCACAGGGTGTTCCTGATTGGGAATCCCACCTCTTTCCTTGAGAGTCCTCTTGGAAGAGAATTTCATTATACTTCCACATTCAGGCATTACTCCAAGCTTCATCTTACATTTACAGCATAGATCCTTTTGAGGATTGAGTTGTGTTGCAGGTTGCAGCAGTGGAGAACATATTTAGGTCACTTCATGCTTATTTTCAGTGGAGAAGGGATCCTTTCCATTGGGAGGACATTAAGGAAGGCCCTTGAGCCTTATTGCAGCATTTGGCATCATTCCACTTATTTATTTTCCCCTACAGTTTCTTTATTTATTGGACTGCGTTATTTTGAGGGAGGAGTTGCAGGGTTGTTTCAGTACACCATTTTGGGAGGAGGTTTTCTAGAGAAGCGGTCAACCTTTCATCTAGAGAGTCTATTGGAGGAGGATATATTCTTTGGCACATCATATCAACCACACCCTTTGAGTTTATATGTTGCAGTGAATCTTCAGCCCTAGGAATTTTGTAATATTCCTAATTAGCTCAAGCTAATAGGAATATACAATTTTGTTTTCATTTTCTTGTTGCAAGAATAAAATTGTAAAGGAGGATAAATTAAACTCCTCAAACAGCAAAATAAATCAATGCCCATGTGAACAAGGCTAAATCTAGGCTGCCTTAATAAAAAACCCTTATGTGTGAAAGGGATTAAGTCATTTCATTGGGTCAACTGGACCAAATCAACAGCATTGTCTGGATACATTGAATCACCTAGATGCACAACACAGTTTTAGTTGGAGGCTAATCATGTGAATGCAGATAAATAATTGAGATGGTTTAGGGTTTGGCAAGGTTTCCATATTATTTAAGGAAGAGGAGGACATCATGAGAAGGTTTTTTGAACATATTGTTTTGGAAGACCATGTCTGTTTAGACATTTCTCATTCTCTTGGTTTTTTAGCAGAGAATAGTGTTTTTTAGCACTGGGTGTTCCTGATCGGGAATCCCACCTCTTTCCTTGAGAGGCCTCTTGGAAGAGTCTTTTGTTTCTTGTCCACTATCAAGAATTTGGCCAAGCTCTTCTTCCAACTACAACACAGATCCTCTTGAGGGTTTGGTTGTCTTTGTAAGCTACAACAAGTGGAGGCTATATCTATCCATATCTAGGCCAATCTAATGCCTCTTTTCAGTGGGAGAGTCTCCTATCCCCTTGGCAAGAGTGTATTGGATCATCTGAGCTTTAGATCCATACCTTGGCATCAGGCCAAACTGTTCATCAAGTCTACAATGCATTTTTTCTTCCAGGACTGCGTTATCTGCAAGAGGAAAGTTGCAGGGAGTTTTGGCAAAATTTTAGGAGTGATCTCTAGTGATGGGAATCTGCCTTTCACTGTGGTGATCCATGGATTTCTGTTCTTATCCATTTCATATTCAGATCTGATCTGAATAATCCTGTATAAGCTTCAGAAATTCTGAAAAAATCTGCAGATCTACTGCATGAGATCTCAAATCTACTCCATATGCTTCATGTTTTGTTGCAAACCCCAAGGGGTATGTAAAATAGAGACAGTCTAGTGTACATATCTGATATAGATCTGATATTTGTACACATATCTGTTCTAGATCTGAGTGTAACCTACAACTTCTGTATGCTCAATAAAATAACGTTTTCAAGCCTTTTGCAGTGAAATACATTGTTGTAGCACCTCTTTAAGAGGGTTTTATTCACAAAAGTCTTCTATATTTCTCATATAAATTGTATGGACCACATTGTAAATATGATTTGCTGATGTATGAGCTATTTTTGAGCCTCCATATTGGCCTCCTGGTCACATTTTTCTGAACTACGTTATTTCTAAACCAATGTTGTTTAATATTGCTACAGTGCCTTCCTTGGGCATTTTCCAACTGCACTAGGTGTGGGGAGACCTGTTTAACCCACCTAGAAGGATTTTTTTTTGAATCCATCTTGGATTCAAGTCTTATATTGTCAGATCTAAGGGATCCAAGGTTTGGTTTCCAATCCTAATGCATACATTCCTGAAAAATGCGTTTTTCAGGCATGCCTTGATAGCAGTCCCATTTTGGGGATATTACAGTGGTATCAGAGCCACTTTCTTGGCACAACCTATGCTTTCTTTGAAAGAGCCAATATTTCTTTTCATGAAAAGAAGAGACTGAAGAAAAACATGAATTACAGTGAAGACAAATAATACAAGGGTCCAAACCCTTTATCTGGAAGATTGAAAGGGAAAGAGTTCTCAAAAACTCTATTCCAAACTATGCATGAGCTGAGGAATGAAATACAAGTAGATATTTTGAAAAGGTTTTCACATGAAGGAAGCACCACTACTTCATATGATGTGTGTGAGCATTCAACCACACAATCTGATCTACAACGTTGTAGCGTGCCTACATTCCTTGCAAGAGGAGAAGAAGAAGGAGAGACACTGTTAAACACCATGTTAAGACACACACATGGTGTATGAGGAGAATAAACACACACACACAACAAGAAACTCAACACAGTGGAGGATAAACGTGTAGCTCATATTTTCCATTATACAAAGATGTACATTTATAGTACAATGGTGTGACTCTTGGTTTCATATTCCAAGGTCACTTGGACTCCATTGTGACTTTTCGCATTCCACACCTACCCATGTAGGATTAGGTGTTCCAACATCCCCCTTAATCCGAAGGGGTATGTGTGAGTCCAAGAAGAGAGTTGTAATACAAATCTGCAAAGTATGCATGGCAGCACTTGGGCTGAATCAACTCTCTGAAATGTTGGAAAAAGAGGTGGTTTTAGGATGACCACAAACACTGGAACGCAATACATGTTGCAGTTCACGGAACTCTTCCAAAACTGGCAAGAAGCTGAAGGCTTCTGCTAGAGGAATTGTCCCTCATAAAAAAGGGAGACCTTCGACCTAAAAGAAGGGAGGTCTACTACCTGTGGTGGATTTAGGTTGTCCACCAACCAAAGATGATGGTTTTAGGTTATCCACCAACCGAAAATGATGGTTCTAGGTTATCCACCAACCGAAGATGATGGTTTTAGGTTATCCACCAACCGAAAATGATGGTTTTAAGTTATCCACTAACCAAAGATGATGGTTTTAGGTTATCCACCAATTCAAGGTATGCTCATGGGCATCCGGTTCTCTGGCTACATCCGAATCCGACGACGAACTCGTGGCTCGTGCTCGCTTGAACTCGTCGGCTACAACTCTGAACATGGAATGAGAGATTGTGGCTCATGCTCGCTTGATCTGTCGTCGAAGCTTGTACATGACCACCATTTTCCCCCCTGTTAGGGACAAGGAGAGATGATGGCGAAAACTCAACTGCAAGTTTGCTCAATATCCGTGAACAAATTCTAACATGTGTCGTAAACATCTTCTTGGTTGCTGATGCCCATTGCCAAGAAGCGATCCATCCAAGATGAATCTTGGTTCTTACAGGAGGCTTGTGTCTGAAGCATCTGTCTGAAGAATGGGTGTGCCGACCACAGTGCTTGCATGGATGAAGATCAAAACAGTGATCTTTCATGTGGCCAACTCGATTACAGTGTTGGCATTTCTCAATCTGTTGTAGAAGTGGAACAGGGTCTGGAACAGCTGCAGGTGAACTGTCATACAAGAATCCGACACTCTGAAATTTGATAGGCTTGGTGTAGTTCCATCATGAAAGGACACATCCTTCATCCAAGACCCGCCCGTGCTTGTTGTGGACAAGCTCTTCCCAAGGTCCGATGATGGGCTGAAGTAGCCAGTTGCCGCATCTGCATGCACATCCTCCGCTTCTAGTACAAGGAACTCCAATGAGAATCAACCGGAACTTTATCTTCTTTCTATGATAGGGCTCAAAGAACAACAGGAACAAATTCAATCAATTCATTGTATAGACTTTAATAGTTCGTCTTGTTGGAGCTGAGATTCCAACTGCAAAAACTCAATCTTCTCTTGTGCATCTAGCAAACAACTCTGAATGTTACATAGAGCATCCTTGCTCATTTTTATCACATCATCAACATTTGAATGAATGAGGTCATTCAACAACACTAATGCCTCATTTATTTTAGCCATTTCAACAACTTAGGCTCAAAAAATGAAAGGGTGTCGGCTTCAACCGAAAATGCACCCGTTTATAATGTGATTCAACAACAAATACAAATGACTCAAGGAATTCTCAGAGTACAAAGTGTGCTCCTCAAATGATGGAGGGAAATCAACAATCCAACAACTCAAATACTGATTATGAATGAAGAAGCAATGTTCACTCACAATACAATGTCAGTTCAATACAATATCTCTGCAAAATATGTGCAGCTGAAAACACTATGCAGCTGAATTTTTCTTCAAATAGCTGTTTTGCAATGATGGCAAACTTGTCTTCAAATGTTCATTTCTTCAAAAAATCACCCTCATGTCAATGCCACAAATCATAAAATGTCAATTCTGCAATTTCTTTTATATATTCAGTCCATCTACTCACATGTCATTTCCTTCATTTCTGCTGTTCATTTCTCTCTCTGCTGTTTTTTTTTTTAATTAATTAAAAATTAATTAAAAAAAAGAGAATAATTAAAAATGAAAGGGAATGGGATTAATTAAAAGGGATGGAATTTAAAAAAAGAGGGAAATTGATTGGGATGGGGGGTATTGTATTTATATGGAAGGGTGGTTTATTAATGGGGGAGGGGGTGGACTATTATATGGAAAGGTATTTATAGGAGGGAATTTTATTAAAAAATGATATTAATGAATAATGGAGATTAATTATATGGAGGGATTTTTTTATTTTTAAATTTTAACAATTGAACAAAACAAATTTTAGGAAAAATTTTGAAAACAGGATTGGGAAGGCCCAAAGGCGGGTGAGCGTATGTGTGAAGGCTGTAAGGGAGGGCCGAGAGGCCAGGGTTGAGAACTAGGGGCTCGAGCGCTGTGTGATAGCAACCGTGTGATAGCAGGTGTGAGCACAAGGATGAGGGGTCAAATTGGAGGGCCGGATATGCAGAAGGGGAGTCGAGCGTCGAATTGTGGGAAAGGGGAGGCGAAACGCGTGGGATGGGAGTGCGGATATTGATGGCGGTATTAATATGGGAGAGCGGTATCGTGGGTAGGTACAAAGCGTTTGGAAGCGGGTAGGGTGAAGGATGGTAGGGGCGTAGGGAGTGTGCAGAGCCGTAGGTTGAGTGGCGTTGTGAGGTCGAGGGAGATGTGGATTAATAGCGAGGGTTTGGATGAGCGCTGGAGAGATAAGGATTTGCAGAGCGTAGGGAAGAGGGTTTGCTATTGGGAAGAGGTGTTGTGAGGCGAGGGTCGATGTGTTGAATGTTAAGGTTTAGTGTAGGTGCAGAGTGGGAAAGCGAGGTTCGAGTGAGTAAGGCAGAGGGACGGGGAAGGGCCGGCCAAAGGCGTGTGAGGAGTTTGCGTATTGTAATGGCGTAGAGCAGGATATGATATGTATGAGCGATGGGTATGGACGGACGTAGAGCTGTGTAAAAGGGCAGAGTAAGGTGTGGAGAGCGCTATAGAGTATGCGCAGGTAAGAGATATGAGGAACGGGTCGTATGGCAGTTGCAGGGATTTTTTTATTTTTATTTTTATTTTTTCAAACAGCAGAGAGCAGGAACTTATCATTAAAACATCAGCAGAATTTTTAAATGTATAGCAGCAGGATTGGAGAGTTTTCAGAATCTTGTAGACTTGGAGGAAAAATTAATTTATCCAATAGCCCAGCAACAAACGAACTCAGAATTCTCAGAAATCTTCCAATGAAAACTCAGAAATATTTCCAGTGAAAACCCATAAACTTGTTCAGAAACCAAATATAAATCGTATCCAGCAGCTCTTCAAAATGCAGAATTTAAAATGCAGACATTGCAGGAAGAAATAAACCTTCAGATGTGCAGTGCTGCTTGCTGCTCTTCTTCCAAACAAATGTTGAATGCTTCCAATTTCTGAATGTTGCTCCTTCTCCAAGACACTTTTGAATGACGGCAAAAACTCTGATTGCTGCAAAAACTTTGAGTGCTGCAAAAAATGTCAAGAATTTTTGCAGATATGCACAGGCCATAAACACAAATGGCTCACTCAATTTGGAGTAGGGCCAGCAATCGCCCGCTCTGATACCATGTTAAACACCATGTTAAGACACACACATGGTGTATGAGGAGAATAAACACACACACAACAAGAAACTCAACACAGTGGAGGATAAACGTGTAGCTCATATTTTCCATTATACAAAGATGTACATTTATAGTACAATGGTGTGACTCTTGGTTTCATATTCCAAGGTCACTTGGACTCCATTGTGACTTTTCGCATTCCACACCTACCCATGTAGGATTAGGTGTTCCAACAGACACCAAAAGAGGAGACTCTTGGTGACTATCTCCAAGAATATGAATCTCATTCTAAAATATTCAAAGAGCATCTAATCTTCCCGGTGTTTTGTCAACTCAAAGAAGAGAGAAGATCCAGCATAAACATGAGAAGAAGAGGGTGCATGCAGCACACCTTGGGTAGAACTTTCCTACCTACATTTGATGGATCACCTGAAGACTCAGCCAAGTCTTGGGTGAAGAAGCTGGACACTTATTTTCAGCTACATCATGTTTTTGAAGAAGAATCCATAAGAGTAGCAGCGATGCACCTCCAAGGTAAAGCTTATGCCTGGTGGTTATTTGAGTCTTCTTCATTGAAAAATGTAAACATCTCTACTTATGCAAAGTTCACTAGGAGGTTAGTGAAAAGATTTGATTCTATGCCATCTGAAATTTCTGTGGGTAAACAAACTAAGCCCAAGAAATCAGAACCTTTGCATGATATGGAAAGATCCATGAAGATAACTCCATTTCAGAACATTGTTGAAGGCGTTAAAGATCTGCTACATGATTTTCCAAGGGAAAAGGCCCCACTTCAGCAAGAAAATTCTTCTCAAGAAGAAGACATGCGTGTTCCTTTTTCAAGGAGATATCAAGAGAAAGGATCTCTTATTGATGAAGCATACTCCATTGATGCGGAGAAGAAAGAAGAAGAGCTGAAAGGTTCCTCCAGCGCTGTGACAGCAGGAGGAGATCTATTTTTATTGAGAGGTGGAGATGAAACCATTGCTTCCACTAAGAGGGCTCTTGTATCTTTGCAAGAAGGCCCTAAGGATCCTATACATGGAGAGGATAAGAAACATGTGTCTATGATGATAGACAATGAGACAAAACAATGGAGGGAATGTGTTCCAACATTGCATCCAATTTTTGGAACACACACTATGATATATCAGTCCTTTGTGATCAAGACTCTTGACACCAAGGAGATGATGGGTGTTCATGAGTTAATTGCATCTAAGGAGGGCACCTTAGACTATGAGATCTTGCAGAAGGGGTGTGATGAAGAAGAAGATGGGGGAGTTGCTCCAATTTTCCCTTATCATGATACTTCCACACAGAAATCAGAGATGGGTTTGCGTAGTGGAAGTAGTCATAATATGTTCCCATCTATTGTTCACATGGGAATGAGCCATGAGACATCATTATCTTATGGTATACCACCTGGGATACCACCTGATTCAGATTTTATGAAAGATGTTTCATGCATTGGTGCTCCTTTCATAGATCCAAGGAGGAAGGGAGCACCAGAATACCATGCTACAACGCTGAAAGTATGGGGAAAGTACAAGGAGAGGGAGCACATTTTTCCCTTAACATCACTATCCATTCTCTCATCTCATACTGTGCTGAGAAAATATGTTGCAAGGATGAAGGATGACACCAGCATGAAGCAAGGAAGGGAATCCTTGAATCAGAAGGAAAACTTGTTTGGAGGATCCTCTTCCATACATGATGAGAGATGGTGGTCACGCATAAATAATTTGGAAAAACCAAGGAGGTTTTGGATAGATGATAGCCTTCCATGGGAGATTAAATTCAAAGAACTTCAATTTTCTTTTGAGCATGTGCATGTGCAAGGAGGGCAGCAAGGAAGGAATGGCAACCTTCCACTTTTTACCTTTGGCATGGGAGATGTCAAGGAGGATAAAAATGGGAAGCTTGGCTTTCCAACATACACCTTTGACATGGGACATGTCAAGGAGAAGAACAACAACATGGCATACACTAAATATGACACATTATCAGTGCTGTCATTGTTGGGAACATTAGATCCCTATTGGAAATCCCAACTGCTGGTGGAATATTCCAAGGATATTCATACTTGCATGATTCTTGATGACTTGCTGCATGAGGAGAGATATTCAATTCTTGATGGGGTCATCTATAATAATGGTAGGATCTTCTTGTCTAGAGCTTCCAAGCTCAAGTATAAGTTACTACAAAGGGCTTATGAAGAGTTCTATTTCAGCCACACATATTCTATGAAGTTCAACAACATCATCTTGAGGAGATATTATTGGGAGGGAATTGAAAGAGAACTATCTCAGCATTGTCAAAGATGCATGAACCTTGTGGAGATGGAGCAGCAACAAGACTCTAGGATAGAGTTATTTTAGCCAACTCTCCCTACCTTGGGGGGAGGAGAAAGATCCATACACCACTCCACTTGTATAAGGAGAACTTTGGGTGAAGAACATACATATGTAAATCATGTTTCATTTTCTGTTTGTATGTATTATTTCACTATTTTTATGCAGACCATGACTCCAAGGAGGAGTGGTACATCTTGTAGATCTCATGGAAAAAAATGGGCCACAAACATTTCTGAATTTGGCCACTCCCTTGGAAGGAAAAGGGAAATTTTGCAACATGATGGGTGCTTCCCAAAGGCACCAAATATATCTCACACTTTTAGTTATGGTGAGATTGTATTGGAAACGAGTAAGTGGTGGGAAAACCACTTACCACATCTAGATTTGATGCAGGCAGGCGATGCTCTGTGCTGGTTCCACATATGGGACTATGATGCACCTCCATGTGTACACAATTCTGTTTGTTTGTACATTGTTTTGATCCCCTATATTGATGATGTAATTGTACTTTTTATGGGGATGTATGGAGGAAGGAGGGAAGGCATGCATGTGCCCTATGGGATGAATACACTCCCTGTACTTTTTGTCTTATATTTTAGGCAGGGAATTGGGCAAACCATGATTTTTTCATATGATTTATTGTTTTCTTATGAGATGAGCTGTTTTCATCTCATGATAACATTGTTGGAAAAAATCATGGATGGAT
>JAXQQM020058969.1:0-42444 GCA_034641835.2 Pinus albicaulis | reverse complement strand
GCGGTCATTGAATTGGGTTCATCACATCGGATTCTTACATCGGTCAAGAAATATTCGCATCAGAGTTATTTCATCGCATCAGCGGATAGAAAGAGTTCGGAAAGTGGGCCCGAAAGGCTTCAATTATTCATTTACGATAGTTAAACGTGATAAGTTCTGAAGGGTTTAACAAGATCATTTCATATGGTAAGTCTGCAAAGTAGATTTTGGCTATGGTTGGAACCATGAAGGTTGAAGAAAGCTTCTGCATTGATAAAGCTGCCAGATTTAGAACATAATTTGGGAAATGCATTCTACATGCATAGAAAGCAGGAGAGTCTACAGAACTGTTACATGACAGCAACAGAAAAGACAAACGCACAGCGAGCGAAGAATTGAATGGGTTGAATTGAAATACTTATTGTAACTGAAAATGTAAAGTTTTATTTATTTTATATTGTTTGTGATGCAATGATCTCAGTAGGCAAAGAAATACCCCACTATAATATTGAAATGTATACATATTTATTTATATTTTTTCCAAATGGGCTAGGCATTTTATGACAGAAGAGGTGAAGGCAAAGTAGCTATTCACTTGAATTCCTGTACCCTGTGGAATACAAACGATCATGAGGCAAACTCTTATAAATGATGTCACATAGATATGCATAAAGAGGTTAGAGAATGGAAAAATTACGAGATATGTAAGAAGAATGAGAAGATGAAAGCGCGAAGATCCGGAGATGATATAAGGAAGATATGAAAGGCCGGGACAACGGTGAGGGAGGAAAACGAGAGGGCGTATCCAATTCTAAATCGGCATACGATTTTATTGTAATGTGAGGAAGTTAGTGCTTCCATATCAAGTTGTAGCTTGATAGATGTCGATTGTAGGCGGGTGAGGTGAGAGCCTCTGTGGGTTGTAGCTTGCAAAAAATAGATGGGAGTTGGAGCTTCCTCGCAAGTTGTAGCTTGCAGAATTTGAGGTTGTAGCCTACTGTAGGTTAAAGCCTACAGAAAATCAGTGGTGAGAGGGAGTTGGAGTTTGCCTTTGCATCACAACAATAATAAGATGTGGTTTTCTCCCTTATGGGTTTCCACTTATATCCGGTGTCTATGTGCATGATGATTATGTGTTGATACTTTGTATTTAATCTGCTTAATACTTGCTGCTCACTTATTAAGATTGTTGTTTCACTATACATTAAGTTGATCATGAAATGAAGATGTAAATAAGTGTAAAAGAAAGTCCTACAAAACCATGAATGCATTAAACTGATTCACCCCCCTTCCCCCCCTCTCAGTTTAACTAAGGGTTCAACATTAACATGGATATTTTGGATGGAGCAATGCTTTGATCTACACCTAGTGGCAGCCTTACAAAATGTAAAAATTGCATCCATGTTTTTAAAACAAGACCAACAGCTATGGTATCAATAACATTGTGAAAGGAAAAATGATTTTATTATGTTTTGGTCCATTTTTACACAAGAATTGATAGCACATTATGGGAATATTAAGAGCAATACATTTTTTAGTCTATTGGTAAATCTTCGACAAAAGGGTCTAGTAACAGAGCACATTCAACAATTGCAAAATTATCCAAGGTGCATATCTTTGGACCTAAATCTCTAGAGCATGGTTTCAGTCTAGCAAGGAAATTTGAAAGTAAAAATATGGTCACTAGAAATTTGGTTACTAATAAATGTAGAGAAAATGATGCTCCCTCTCCTAAATCGACAAGGTTGACTCCGCAACAAATGGATGAAAGAAGAGCAATGGGACTATGTTTCAATGGTGACAACAAGTACAGTAAGCGACATGTTGCTACTGAAATCCACACCTGGGCTAACGTGGATAAAATCTTTAAATCGACTTGGTGGGTCTTGAGGGCAAGTCTCGAGGTGAGCAACTGCCACTCAATTCACAACTCCTCTGTCTAGGCTAACTCCTAGCGAAGCCAAGGGGGTGGACCCTATGAGACAACTAAGTCTTAACAAGCTTTAACAAATAAGAAATATTAGTTCTATGAGTTAATTAAGATTGACCGAGACACATTCAACCATCAATATGTAGATTACATTATGTTAGTTCAAAGCATGTAAATTAACTCTATGAGTATAAATAACCATAGTCATTCATAAGCAAGAGATATAGCAAAAATGATCATTGAATGAAATACTATTAAAGTAAAAGATGTAGCAAGTAGAAACTAGTACCAAATAAAGAGTGCATGAATGCTCAAAGTAAGGGATAATTATTTGAAATTAGATTGCTTGAAAAGTAAATACTTGGAAATTAAAAGCTCAAAAGTAAATGCCTGAAGTGAAAGATGATTGCTTGAAAAGTAAGTACTTGAACTTGGTAATGTAAATGTCCTAAACTAGATGTGCTTTGAAAATAAATGTAACAAATGAAAATGACCAAGTACCAAATGCTGTAAATGAAAGCGTTGTGAGATGTCTCTTGGTATGTTTTAGTTAAAGTTAGATTTTACTTGGATTTAAGTTACTTCGAGTGTGTGAGTACACAACATGAAATTTGTGATTGCAATAAATTGAATCTAAGGTCTGTGTCCTCCTCCAGCCTTATACTTGTTGGGTTAAGGAGAGCCGCAAGGAGATCCAACATGAGGAATCTTCACTTCAATGAATACTCCCTTGATTTCGCAAGTCAGTCCATTCTCAAAGAGATCCAACACTAGAGAAAACAAGCCCCTAGCTTGACTTCACGAGTCGAACGTTTACCAATTTCCCCCAATCTCACAATAAGAGGATATAGAAGAGGTTTTCCCTATTTAGTCTAATTCAACCAACAAGCCTTAGAGCTTGATGGAGGTTCATTACATTGTGAAAATGAAACTAATCTAAAGTGCATAGATAAAATCTATTCTAGATAGAACAAAAGGAAATCTAGTCTAGAAATGAAATTAGATTAGTTTAAATGAAACGAAAATTGAACTAATCTAATTGCATAAATGAAATTAAATCTAATGAAATTGAAATCTATTCTTGTTATGTGATGTGATTAAGTTATTCTAAGGTTAATTTTAATCTCACAATAAAGCAAACCACGAAAGAGACACAACCACAAGAGATCCCCACTGGGTGGATGCTTAGGAGACTCTCCTAACTCCCAAGATGATTACAATATTTTGATGAGATCCTTTGTGAATAAAGGGATCAACAATTGATGGATGAAGTTACAATGGCAAAAAAGCTATATTTTTTACAAAGGGTTCAATGTAGGCTGCTTTCATGTGCTTGATTTCTTCAAGTTTGAGTGAATTTCAGCAGCACCTCCCCTTGTAAAAGTGTGGGCCTACTAAAAACCAGCAAGCTAATTAATTTCAAAAGTGATGAAAATGAATCAAACACTCAAACAAGGTGAGCATATGAAAGTCCAAAATACCAAGCGGAATTTCTATGATTAGAGCTATGATTTCCTACACTATTTAGCTAAGAAAAAGCCAAGATAGTTGGATTTTTTGAGCTAATACGATCGCTGTTAGGACAACATCCTTCTTAGCCTCTTGAAATGCTAGATATATCAAATCAGCTCTTGCAAATAGAAACAAGAAGAATGCGGAATTTTGAATGAGAAAGAAGGGAGAGAGAGAGGGGCTCTTTGAAGCCCTTTGAAGGTCCTTGATCCAAGTGGGACTAATGTTTTCTTTAGCTAGGAGATGGCTGGTTCAACCAAGAACTTCCCCAACTCCAAGCTTGAGGAAC
This sequence comes from Pinus albicaulis, assembly GCA_034641835.2. Taxonomy (NCBI): domain Eukaryota; kingdom Viridiplantae; phylum Streptophyta; class Pinopsida; order Pinales; family Pinaceae; genus Pinus; species Pinus albicaulis. Next base: position 38,734 of record JAXQQM020058969.1, on the reverse strand, counting down.
TTGTCACATACTTAAGATCCTGCAAAAGAGATTAGTAGGATAGGTGTAGTTTTCACAATGAAAAAGTAAACATGCTATCCAACCAAGAAATATATGTAGTACTAATTTCTAGAATGCAAACAAACAAAAATATAGCAAGCACTTGATATCTTCTCCTTTGGGAAACAATGCTCCTATCAAAGCCTAACTACAGTCCTTAGGCAATTAAATTGAAAGCACAACAATTTACCTCAAATGGAGATTCAAGGAAACCACACAAGACTACCAAATCATGGATCTCCAAAGCTTTCTTGTATTATTATCAAGATAGAAGAATTACAGTAGCGTTTCCCCAAGCTCGCAAGCTTCAATACTAGTTTGCAAGAGGGAGGGAGTTTCAATATATATAGAAGAATGGGAGAAGATCTGAATGAAAAGAGAGAGCTACAAGTGTCCAAGTGATGATCCCAAGGCAAGATCGTACTGCCCCAAGTGTGACGTGTTTCTCTCCAGGTGGCTGAGAGTATGGCTGTGTGAGGACAATATATCATCTTCAAGGCTGATGCGAGATGGAGAGGGAGACAAGTGTGGGAATCAAGGGGTGAGTTTGAAAATTCTAGATTTAACTCTGATCTAGAACTTATTGGAGTAATCTGGTAACTATCCCACCTATCTATTAAAGATTAATTTTCCTAGCAAAAGATATTTACTGTAAATACTAAATAAACACATTACTGCAATATTCATTAATATAAAAGTCACAAGAACTGAGAAAACCACACACATAAAAATGAACACCCATGTTTTTGGACAAATGTCCCTGGGAAAACCCCAACGTGGGGAAAACCAGTTCTGCAAATGAGGGTTTTATTATTTCTTCAACTAATTGGAAATTACATAAATTTTTTTCCTGAATTTGGCAATGCTCCGACAAAAATCAATCTTCACTTCTGCAAGTTAATTCGACTCTCTGGAAGCAATTCGACCCTCTTATACGACACACTCTCGGTCCACACGTGTGGCTTATAGGAATTTGGTCTCCATTGGAAACTTACACTTAGAGAAAAATTTCAGCCTCCACTTGAAAATCGGCCTCCTCTGGCAATTCAGCCTTACTCTTGCAAATCAACCTCTAACTAGCAAGTTAGCCTCTCTCTGGAAAATCGGTCTTCTCCTGGAAAATCGACCTCCCACTGGAAATTTGTACCACTGGAGAAAAATTGGTCCTCTGCAAGGTAACTCGACCCTTGCAGAACCTCCTTGTGAAACTCAGAAGCTAGAAGTCCCTTGAATGAAGAATATGCTTCGGAAAATTTTCTTCCCAATCACTGCTATTGAAACCCTCTCGGTGTCAAACCCCATGCTATCATTGCTACTCAATTCGTTGTTATCCAAGATGCCCAATGATTTCCTCTTATAATCTCTCATTGAGAAATCAATGGCCAAGAGCTAATCCTGTTCGATGGCTAAGATCATCTTGACTCTACCAAGTACCTTTTCTAGAAGGCATTAGAGAGAAATTGACTTGTCTCAATTAATACTGATTAATTAACCTTTTTCCCTAAGTTAGTTTTCGAAAATTATTAAAAACTAGTTAATAATCTAATCAAGATATTTTCCCTTTGAAAAATTTCTTGGGCTTGGAGATATTTTATTCTCTCGTGCTCTTTAGCGTAAATGACACCTCCTGAGGCTAGACCACCTATCCAAGCTACAAAATCTAACACTCCCTCTTCGTGAGGAAGGTGTTTTGCATAACACCCAACTGATCTTTGAAGAAGACAAATCTTGCCTTCCCCAAGGCCTTTGTCATGATGTTTGCTACCTGTTGATTTGTTGGCACATATTGTAGCTACACTGCCCTACATTGTACAAAAATGATATCTAATGTCTATATGCTTCAACCTATCATGAAACACAGAATTCTTAGAGAGCCTGATGCAACTTTGATTTTCACAGTGAATCAGAGTCGTCTCCACCTTTTGACCAAACAAGGATACTGACAACTTTCGAAGCAAAATGGCCTCACATGTCGCCAATCTCGTTGCAATGTACTCTGCTTTCTTAGTGCTCAGTGCCACGTACTTCTGCTTCCTGCTATACAAAGATACAACTCTCGATCCCATGCTAAAGCAACACCTTGAAGTGCTCTTTCTGTCCACTGTGTTCCTGCCCAATTCACATAAGTATATCCTATCAACCTGAGACCATCACCTCGAGTATGTCTGATCCCATAATCGATTGTACCTCACAAATAATGCAACATATGCTTCGTTGCCTTCTAATGCAGTCTCTTTGGTTCAACCATGAACTGACTCAGAGAGTTTACTGCAATGGATATATCTTGCTTGGTGTTGATCACATACATAAGAGAGCCAATCAACTTCATATATAATATGGGGTCCACTGTAATATTCCCTTTTTTGGTGTCACCTACGACAGGGTTCGGTTGGACTTCCAGAGTTAGGAGCAGACAGGTCACAGGTACAAGTTGGTGTCATCAGCGGGCTCAGGGGCTTTTTGGAGGAGTTTTGAGGAGTTTCTATGAGGTCCGGTGGCATTCGTTTGATGTATTCCATCATTCAAGCAACTTGCGTTTTGTTCTGATGCATTTCGACAACTTTTGGAAAATTGAGTTATTTTTGGGCTTAACTCAGTTAATTACGCTCAAGGTGGCATTCTGGGAGGAATACATGATAGAACACCTTCGTGTGAGCTCATTGGAACTGGGACGAGGATACCTACATGATGGGATGGTTGGACACAAGTTTCAGTGACCGGAGGAGACGTGGTAGCTGATTTACTCTTTTTTGCATTAAAATGGAATATTTTAATAAGAGGAAAAAGTGCTCCATGAATAAAATAATAATAAAATAAGGCTCTAGAAGGATCCAAGAGATCTGTAAAAGAACAGGTGGAGGCCATTGAAGGATATCTTTGGATTAGATCATTTCTTGTGTCTGAGAGGTTTGAAAACGTGGTTCTCTACTTCAGTAGTAGCTCGAGGACGGAAACCCTTGGGTGATTTGTGAGTGTTGGATAGAAACCGAATTCTCTTTGAGGAGACTTCATTCAGAAGTTTCAGAGAGCTTCAGAGATAGTGGAGTGAGGATCATTCAGATCTTCAACGGGTGCTTCAGTGGATTTAGTGGTAGCTGTTGCCGGAGGGAGAGTGTAGCAGTTCAGTTTTGAGGCCAACGCAATGCAGCAGTTAAACAAATTTTCTGGAGGCCAGTTGTATTTCAGTCATCTCAACTATCCTTCATTTCATCTTGTAACGCCAACGATATTATAATAAAACTGAGTTATTTCTTGCATTATGGTGTTATGGATTTGCATATACTTGTATGTTTTATTTTACATGGCAATCTTCTGTTAAATGCATGTTGATTTTGCGACAAATTTGGGGTTTAAGTGAATTTATGCAAATTTAGGAACATATCCCATTTGGGGATATTTCAGTGGTATCAGAGCTGGTGATCTTGCTAGCCTCAAGGTTTGTTGCAGAGCAATTTCAAGGGTTTGCTTGTTAAAATATTCGGATTAGATTTATTGCAGATTTGAGAAAACTGAATTCCTCCTACATAGTGTTGGAATACCAAATTGAGCCCCAATCAGAACCGAGCCCCATTCAAAAATTACAGTCGGTGCAGAAATCTCATTTGGTGGAGATCGTAGCTATGGATGCGCGCCATATTATTTCAGGACTGCTGCGCTGAGTTATTGAAGGGTGTTGTTGGCTTTAGCGAATACCACGCATGTGCAAATAGGGGCCAAGCAATGATCAAATGGAGCCCACAAAATTCATGAATCGGAAATAAACGGGACCATTTCTTTCGGGCAATTAAAATACAAAGTCGACACAAGAGCAGTTGTAAGACTCATGCGAGGAATGTTGTACAATACAATTGACCAAACCCATCTATGTGGGCCGTGCGCACTCCAAACAGTGGAAAAAAAAATTCAACGTCGATTTTTCCAGGGCATAAGAGTGTTCAGTTTCGGAAAAGATACAACACTAATTGTTGTGGTTGATTAGGCATGTATTACTGTGTATCAGCCACAGTGGACATATTCATATCTCGCACAACGGAATTCCTAGTTTCTAGAAAGCCCAGTTTATGGTGGTAGTCAAAAAGATAAATTTCTTGTTGACACTGGGAAGAAATATCGTGCAATAATGATAGAAGAATTCTCAAAGGTATCGCTGCCCAAAGTGAGGGCCCAAGGCGATGCAGCTTGAAATCTGACATATCGTTGGAGCAAGTCTCGACAATCAGAATTGATTTCCTTGAAGACCGAATTTTCTGAGATCCGATTTCCCCTCAAGGATCAAATCCAAAATTTTAAAAGAAACTACTGCATTAAAAGGTCGCATTCTCAGCTGGCAAGGGCCTAAATATTTAATTGGTTGAAGAAGGTGTTCACTGTTTTAGTCATATTTCCAAGCGACAACTGTCATCATAATGGGCCAACCCTTCACTTATTCAAATCACATTCTCTCTCTGTGTATAGGAGCTCAATCCAACAATTAAATGTGCACAAAGTCCTTAATCTGCTGGAACACGTCCTAGTTAATTTACAGTTCGTTCTACTCAGTTGGGAAATTGATTCGATCCATCATGAAGGCGTCGAGCATATCAATCTAATTGGATTTTTCTTGCGATGGATGACAAAGCATTGGAGGTCAACATGTAATTAAGGCAGTGCATAGATCATGCGTATCACATGCCAGAATGCGAAGCATGTATTGGCTGAAAAATACAGGTGTGATTTACTTAGGGCTGAGTGATCTACATACCCACACTCATAGATGCCCAGTGTTGGGTTGATGAAATCCCACTGGTGTTGCATAAAAGTAAACAGTGTGTGTGCAAGAGGGGGTTCTCAGAGCAGGTCGAACTGTCGTTGTATGTCTACAGGTGGCCATTCAACTCTGATTGCATGCAGGGGTCATAGCATATTAGGCGGAATTGTGGAGTGGCTCATTGAAATTGCCAAGTCTGTGGTGCGAGTTGCGTGGAGGATTGACCGCCATAAAATTGAAGTCTTGTGTACATCTGTAAAAGCACAATAATACTTGTAGCAAGCCCAATGCTCACAAAGATAGAAGATTTTTATAATCATGTGCTGGCGCTGGTTCCATACATTGTATTAAATCCTGAAATTTAGAGGCCAAATCCATAGGCCATGTCATGGGTCGAAGTCCCTATTTATACCCGCACTCATAGATGCCCGACATTGGGTTGATGAAATCCGACTGGTGTTGCATAAAAGTAAACAATGTGTGCACAAGAGGGGGTTCTTGGAGCAGGTCGAACTGTCATTGTATGTCTACAGGTAGCCATTCAACTCTGATTGCACGCAGGGGTCATAGCATATTAGGCGGAATTGTGGAGTGGCTCATTGAAATTGCCAAGTCTGTGGTGCGAGTTGCTTGGAGGATTTACCACCATCAAATTGAAGTCTTGTGTACACTTGTAAAAGCACAATAATACTTGCAGCAAGCCCAATGCTCACAAAGACAAAAGATTTTTATAATCATGTGCTGGCACTAGTTCCATACACTGTATTAAATCTTGAAACTTAGAGGACAAATCCATAGGCCATGTCATGGGTCGAAGTCCCTATTTAATCAGTTGAACGTAGAACAAATTTTGGGCACTTCATTGGACGTGGAAAGATCATCTTACACCAGGAGCCAACACAGTTGTGAATGATGTCGACCTCCTAAAAAGGTTCCCCACAACCATGCAAGAAGAATGAGCAGCATACTAAGGGCAACTATAGCAACCTCAAACAAGTTCAAGTCTGCGATTAATGCTCTAGCAGAGCGGAAGGATGTTGTTGCTTGAGCATATCATCGTTGTAATGTCACTGCTGTAGGAGTTAGCAGGAAGTAACATAATGAAGGGGTTACTCTCGGGAGGTCATCCTTGCTGTGATATATGAAGGTCGGGCGTAAATTCAAGGCATTCACAGTGCTCAAATCAAGTTCTTCTAATCTAAAGTTGTGATACATTTCTCATAATTTTATTTGCATCTCTCTTTGTTAATATTGTCACCAATATCAAACAGTTTATGTTATTAGTCCATGCCTAAAACATTCAAGCCAAACCTCACCTACAACAATAAGGAATGTCAAGTATTTGGCAAATTCTTTGAGTGACATACACTTAAAGCTTAGAAAAACAATGATCATATCATTGGTTGAACCATGGAGGGATTCCTAAATAGCTTGAGAAGAATAAAAGTTGGTTCCTTGAACCACCATGCATCAGATGACCAGAAAACAAAATTGAACAACAAACCCTTTTCATGGGGAATTTATGCCATCCTTCAAAAAGAACAATCAAAAGAGTTGTAGGAAGAATTGGGGATTGGTCACAAAATTCTTGCACTTGGAACAAACTTGAAACACATGAAGATGACATGGAGAGTTCTGTCCAAACTTGATGAGCTTAATGAATTCCTGTCCAAAATAAGCCAAGTAGAAGGGAAGAAATTGATTTGGGCTCTAAAACCAGCTATGCTTGCTCTTATACAACCCAAATTCTTGGAGGAACCGTGTGAGGGGGTCAGACTTCCAATTGCATCATGCCTTAGTAACATCATGAAGTATTTAGCATCTATAGCTCCATACAGTGATGATGTTATGAGGAGGATTATGAGATTGATAGTAGGGACTTTTTAGGATTTGGACAACACCGCAGGCTCTACCTTCGGGAAGAAGCTTGATATTTTAGGGAGTATGGCCACATTCGAGACGTATGTCATCATGTTTGACCTTGAGTGTGATGATTTGATTTTGTAGATGTTCCAATGATTCTTCAACATTAGGAGACATCATCCTGACACCGTCATAGCACACATGCAGTTCATCTTGTCGTCATGTATGAGAGACCATGAGACCATTTGTCGAGAGTTGTACACCAGGTTGTTGAGCATTTGGAGGAGAGAATAGTTGGTCTCACCTGCTGCTTATGAGCTAGCCCAAGGGCTGGTTGAGCAGAATATTGGGCTATTTAGGAGACAATTGACCAGGGAGGCGCTGCTCCAGTTTGGTGGATCTGGCAGCAGAAATGAGCTGAGGAGGAAGGGACTTTGCTGCATTTGCAAAGAACCTTGAGGGCCTGATCACTCATGCTTGCGTGATGCAGATGATGCGGCGGAGGCAGAACATAAGGGCATTCCTTCTGTATGCCAGGGTGAGGACTCTTCTTCAAATGAGTCCATGGGATCAGATGAGGATGCTTTTGGGGAGCGAGAGCAGTCATGCAGAGTTGATGGCAGTAGGCCGGAGCTGCTTTCCAGTGTACAGCGTGAGCAGTCAGGGGACTCTACGGGAGATACTTTGGGTGATGAGTCACTTGTGACGATTCAGCCAGAGCAGCATATGATGGAGCCTGAGTCAGCAAAGGAGGATACTATGCACATCATGCATGATAGTCCTTTAGGGGAGAGCCAGATGGAGGCTCACATTGAGTCTATGATGGATATGCGGCTAACCTTGGGGTTAGCTATTGAGGAGGAGCAGTCAGATGCACAGACACCGAGTACGGTGACAACAGTTGCAGATCGATACTCGCTGGATATATTGGAGGTTGATGGGATAGTGCTTCAGGGGGCTAGTGGACAACAAGAGCATTACATTCCCGATCAAGGGAGGGAGGAGCTGTTGGAGATGGTGGAGCATCCATATTTGGGCCGACACATCGATGAGTTGTAGATAGATGCACATGCAGTCAACAGAGTTGCAGTACTTTCAGGGAGTAGCACTCTCCATGAGTACATCGATGGGGTTTGCAGCATATCTTACCCACTTTGGCCCATTATAGAGAGAGGGGCCTTCTTCTGTAGGCAGATCTCGTCGGCAAATGAGACAGAGCAACGTGAGTTGATTATGGGCAGGCGACAACACTCCAGGCATGTTCCGTATGCAGTTATCACTACGTGGGATTCTCCTTCCATGATATATTGGCGGGAGATCATGAGTTGGTACCCTCTTGATGGTACAATCTTCTTCGTAGGGAGCACAGCGGAGCAGGGGCCCTTAGACATGGCAGATGATATAGATTCCAGTTGGCAGTGGGGCATAGATCAACATTTATTCAGCATTTCCTGGCTTCAGGAGAGCAGGATCAGCATTGGATTGAGTCAGCGGTTGGATCGGAGAGAGGTGATGAGTTGGTACACAGTTGGTGGGGCATAGATCGACATTTCCTGGCTTCAGGAGAGCAGGATCAGCATTGGATTGAGTCAGGGGTTGGATCGGAGAGAGGTGATGAGTTGGTACACAGTTGGTGGGGCAACCTACACAGTCATAGCTACAACATAGCAGGAGCCGTGGTCTTCGCCTCATAGAGTAGTAGCTATAGCCAGAGGCAGTGCACAGTTTGAGCCGTGGGGCTTGGGCGATGATTGGCCATGGTGGCGTTGGGATCTGGGAGGATTGTTTGATGACAGGTACAACGAGAGATCAATTTGGGATCCCGACACTGAGGGGTCTATTCCGGGTGGATTGACACAGGCACATAGTAGCACCAGGGGATTTGCATGGGATCTGGGCATTGGGTCTCAGTTGCATCGGGCCAATAGAGTGGCCCACATATTTGGATTTCTTGAGGGCAAGAAATCTTGGGGTGGAAGGTCTGTAATATTCCCTTTTTTGGTGTCACCTACTACAAGCTTAGGTTGGACTTCCAGAGTTAGGAGCAGACAGGTCGCAAGTACAGGTTGGTGTCATCAGCGGGCTCAGGGGCTTTTTGGAGGAGTTTTGAGGAGTTTCTATGAAGTTCGGTGGCATTTGCTTGATGTATTCGATCATCCAAGCAACTTACCTTTCGTTCCGGTGCATTCCGACAACTTTCGGAAAATTGAGTTATTTTTGGGCTTAACTCAGTTAATTACGCTCAAGGTGGCATTCCGGGAGGAATACATGATAGAACACCTTAGTGTGATAGTTGATTGGAATTGGGACGCAGATACCTACATGATGGGACGGTTGGACATGAGTTTCAGTGACCGGAGGAGAAGTGGTAGCCGATTTACTCTTTTTTGCATTAAAAAGGAATATTTTAATAAGAGGGAAAGTGCTCCATGAATAAAATAAGGCTCTAGAAGGATCCAAGAGATCTATAAAAGAAAGGGTGGCAGCCGTTGAGGGATATCTTTGGATTAGATCATTTCTTGTGTTTGAGAGGTTTTAGAACGTGGTTCTCTACTTCAGCAGTAGCCCCAGGACGGAAACCCTCGGGTGATTTGTGAGTGTTGGACAGAAACCCAGCTCTCTTTGAGGAAACTTCATTCAGAAGTTTCGCAGAGCTTCAGAGATAGTGGAGTGAGGATCATTCAGATCTTCAACGGGTGCTTCAGTGGATTCAGTGGTAGCTGTTGCTGGAGGGAGAGTGCAGCAGTTCAGTTTTGAGGCCAGCGCAGTGCAACAATGCAACAGATTTTCTTGAGGCCAGTTGTATTTCAGTCATCTCAGCTATCCTTTATTTCAGCTTGTAACCCCAACGATATTATAATAAAGCTAAGTTATTTCTTGCATTATGGTGTTATGGATTTGCATATACTTGTATGTTTTATTTTACATGGAAATATTCTGTTAAATGCATGTTGATTTTGTGGCAAATTTGCGGTTTAAGTGAATTTATGCAAATTTAGGAAAATATCCCATTTGGGGATATTACATCCACATGCTTCTTATTAGATGTATCTACCTTCCTCTAATTGATTATCATGGGTGTAGACATGGCTTTGCAATCTTCTATCTCGAATCTCCTCAAGATCTCGATATAGTATTCCCCTTGTCCAAGGCAAATCTCCCCATCTATCTGCGACACCTCCATGCATAGAAGTAGTGCATTAACCCCAAGTGTTTCATCTCAAACTCCGTTGCAAGGTCCCTCTCACATTCTTTTATAAGCCCCAATTATCCTGTTAAGAACAAGTCGTCCATATATAGGACGAGAATGAGTACCTCACCCCTAGCCATTAAATAGTAGAGGTTCGCATCTGCCTCACTCTTTACGAAGCCCATCCCTTGCAAGTATTTGTCGATGCCCTCATACCACACACTGGGAGCATGCTTGAGCCTGTACAAAACTCTCTTTAATCAACACACATGGGTCTCACTATTGTGTGCTACAAAGCCTTCTAGTTGTTCAATGTACACTTTATCTTCCGATTCACCATTAAGAAATGTCGTCTTGACATCCATCTGATGGATCTACCATCCCATCTGTGTTGGATGTGAGATCACAACCCTGATGGAAGTATACCTGGTCACGAGAGCAAATGTCTCCTCATAATCTATTCCCTCCTTCTGAGAGAACCCCTTGGCCACAACCCTTGCCTTGTATTTCTCGAAGCTACCATATGCACCATGCTAGATCTTATAGATCCAATGTGGTACAACTACCGCCCTGTCTATCAGTCTAGGTACCACCTCCTTGTTATCGCTCCTTGCCGCCTACACCTACCTACACGTCAGTGAAAAAGCCTTCAAGCCCACAAGGTGTGGTTGGTGGCAAGGATCTCAGAGAAGGGGTTGTCACACTGATCTCAATTCTCTCCGTTTTAGCTCTCTCCTAGGTCAGCTAAGGGGGGTGGTCCCTAAAGTGAAGAAACTAAGTTAAAAGGATGTGAGGTTCTAGGAGAGTGTTGTAGTGAAAATTGATTACTTTTAAGGATTTTTGAGCAAATATGATGTGAGCAATTTGAAATAATAATGACAATCATTAACATGATAAAACCACAGACCAGTGCGTTATATAGAATTTTCTCAACATTTGAAAGAGATATATATTTTCTCAAGAAGTAAAATGAGTTTTGTAAATCCCGTTTGAGGGTGTGAATTAGTCATATTTTTCTGTCTCTTAGATAAAGGGTATTGCTGCCATTTATATTTCTCTGTCGGGTTAACCAATTTTGGTACCCAGGATTGTTGTACTTAGAATCTGCATAGTAATAAAAACCCTCCATAAGCTAGCAACACCGGTTTTCTCGCTTGGGTTTTTTCGGGGACATTTGTCCAGAAAATCCTTGTGTGTCACTTTGTCTATGAGCATGTTATTCAGTATTTGATATGTATGTGTAGGTTGTTAACTATATTTACTTCGATGTTAATTTTGAATATTCAGATTAATAACTTATGTAAGTAGGAGTGGTAAATCAAGATTTAACAGTTTGGTTTCTTATGTTTAAGTAATTTTCACACATAATGGATGAGAGAATCGTTAATTGACTCTATGCGGATCATTTGTGCCCTTATTTCTCCTTTCATGTATTTTGATAGTACTTGAGATAACTCTTGAGATGGTTTGGTGATGGAGCCCTTTACAAATTCAATAACTTCATTCTCCATGAGAATTAAATCAATTATCTTCTTCCATGCATAGTAGTTTGATGTCCCAACGATTTATTGTTCTCCTTGCAGAATGAAGTCATTTGGTTTGTAGTTTGAGACATAAAAATGTAGAATACTTACTTGTCAAGTGAAGATGCTCCTTTGATGATGATATCTTCAACTTGATGCCTTCTAGGTGATGTTGGCAACTGGAAATGCCTCCTTGATTATGATTGCTTTCTTGATGATCTTCTTTCTTCAAAAGACAATGCTTCTTCTTCTAGATGATAAGAGATGTCTTTCTTCAAGTATGCTTGCGATGAGATCCTTTCTTCAATGGGAGTGAGATTACCTTGATTTCTTTGATGATGATGGCAATGCTGTTGTCGGTGCTATCCATGCTGTTGTGGGTAGAGACCATCTGGGAAATCTTTCACAGCTCTGGGTACCTCTGTGCCTAGTGGATGGTCCTATGGGTGTGTGCTCAACTGTCTCCACCATTGTGTCAATCGAGACTACTAAAGGAAACTCCCACAAGGGTGGCTCCTGTGTCACACTGGGTGTATCTACGTGCTCCTCACAACTCTGTGCGCCCTCGGCCTCATGTTCAGCCTCCTCTTCAGGCTCCTGATGTCTAAAGCTAGGTCTCCACCAACAAAACTGCCTCTTGGTCTCACCCTCTAACTGCCCTCCTCTACATGATGATCCAACCCCTGAACCATACTTCTCCTTATCCTATTCATCCAAGTAATGAGGCATGGTAGGACCACCAGATTGGTTATATGTATGGGTGGTGTACGGCTGGGATGTGTGTGCATGGGCTTGGGTTCTCCACTGGTTATGTATCATTTGTTACATCCCCTCTAGGATCTGTTGGTTCTTCCTCACCAATTGTTGGCTCTGCCTCATCAACACCTCCATGATCTTGCTAGCCTCCCCACAGTTGGCCAAGATCATGCTCTGATACCACTGTAATGTTCCAAATGGAAAAATACAGTAGATAAGAGAAGCAAAGGACTATCTACAACTATAATTTCAAGCATGCACAACCATACACAAATAAACATTGAAATGTGGGCGAAAAATCTGAGCCATTGTATTAATATAATAAATTAAGAGTACAATAATTGTGACAAGAGAAACCTGGGCTTGCTACAACAAGTAAGGACAAACCTAGGTGACAAATCAATGGCTCCAAGTGCCGGAAAAGTTCCTAGAAGAAACTACGCGTTGCCTAGTGCAAACTGCTGTTGCAACCGTAAACAACCCTGTATTTTACCCCTCAAAAGTGCCCAGAAAATTTCTACAATTTTTGCTGGAGTCTCCCCACATAAAAACCCAAAAAAACCCAGAAAAACCCAGAAAGGGTTTTGGCAAGTTCTACCGATCACCCGGGACCTAAAATTTGAGTTCACTCCTAAATCGCTGCTAAATAATCCTGTTGTTTGGGGGATCAAAACTCCTCCAAGAATTTTGAAAAATAGAAGCAGATTCCTTGAGGCTAGTCCAACAAAACAAAAAAATGATTTGGGCTAATTATGACCTCTCGGAAATACTCAAATTTGGTGTTACACCCTCCTTGGCAGTTTCTGCGTCCCCCACTATTCAAACTGCTGGATATGTCACCAATTCCTTCTCAATTAGCTGTAGGATTACCCTGCAATTTTCCTCCAAAAAATGTGAGTGAAATTCCTTCCAAAACTCGACACAAATAAGATGAATCCAACCCCACAAATTCTGGTCCACCCTCAATGAAATTTCTCCTAAATTTGTTGGCCACAATTCCCTTTGAAACTCCCTCAACTCAGTGGTTCGATTTTCTCCCCCTGCGTCCTCCTGGAAGTTCGAACTAGCTGAAGCAAGAGCTGATGTGTCCCACGAAATCCAGCAAATCTCTCCCCACTAAGTTCTGAAATACTCTCCTAGGGTGACACTCGAAGTTTACCGAAGGTAGAGGTGGAATTACCACTTGGGTATTTCTCGTGCTAAACAACACTGGTTTACTTGGCTAAACAACTCAGGAAAACTTATGTTCAAAAGTTAGATTGTCAAAAGATACCAAAGGAGGCCTCCTTGCCTTATTTATAGAAGCTGGCCCTCTTTCTCTTGGTGGACCCCATTTTCCACTAACTCACACCCCCTTTTCTTTTTCTCATCCTCCACAAGTGAAAATTATCTCCAAGGGTCGAATTGCCTCCTTTTTGTGGTCCCCACATTCCACCAAGGCTGAAATTTCTCCTATCCTCATAAGTCCTCATGCCTCCCATATCAAAATTTTCTCCAATGCCTGAATTTCAAAATTGTGCTATGCTTAGCTACCACCCACAAAATCTCTGTTGACCTCCTCAGATGGAAAAAATCAAAATTGGGGACATTACACCCTTCTTGGGTTCATGGTGTCAAAGAAAGAAATTTATTTTGTCATGTTAAACCCTCCATTCATCAAGTCGGCCTCAAGCTCTTTGAAATTGGCTCCAACTCCTTATACAAGTTGGCTTCTCCTATTATTCATGTCGGCTCAATATACAGGCAGAAACAACTATATATACCCAAGTGAACTCGACCTAGTGAAGTAGTCAAGGAATTTTGGATGGATTACAGGACAGCAAAGTATTACAGGAGAGTGAAGATAATGATTACAGGACAGCAAAGTATTACAGGAGAGTGAAGATAATGATTGCAAGACAGCGAAGTATTACAGGAGAGTGAAGTTAATTATTGCAGGACAGCAAAGTATTGGGTGTCATGTTATTGCAGGACAGCAAAGTATTGGGTGACTATAGGCATCACGTCATTGGAGGATTGATGTATTGGGTGACTACAGGACTGAGACATTATGTTACTGAAGAAACAAAGTATTAGGAAACTACAGACCGAAAGCTCTCTATAATCACAGGACCGAAATTCTATAATGCAGGAAGCCAAGGTTACATGAGTGTAAAGAAAGACAAGCATATTGATGAACTACTTGTTGAGTTATGAAGAAATGGACTAGCAGATGTGTTGTATGTGCACAAGGCTGACTTGATGGATGGAAGGTGTTCTTGGTTATTAGGGCCTTGGTCATCTCAACTTGATTTGAATCTATTGGAAGAGTTTGACTGGGTTTTCCCCTTCCTAGGGATTTTTCCCCGCCTGAGTGCGTACATCTGATGTTCCTCTTTTTGTGTCTGTGATCTTCATTTGTTTTTGGCATTTGTCTTGAGGATGGAAAGAACACCAATAAAATAATATCACAAGAATTGGTCAATCTAAGAGAAATCATTTAATAAACCCTAACCGAATCACTGCCCTAGATTTCTCAACAAATTGTTGGGTATACTGTACCATGAATTGTTCAATTTCTTAAATATAATTTCATTCATAGTTTTTCTTTCTGTGAGGTTCATTGTGGGGTTTGAATGCAAATCTGAATACGCAACTTCTAAACTTATCAATTTCTGTTTAGAATCTCAATACGGTGCCTGAAATGGTCTTTTGGGTTCTTGCAGAAGGCAACTGCTTTTGACATGAATACTATATACAATAAATACCTGAATTTACAGGAAAGGCGCAGGTAGAATATGAGTTTTTCTTTTGATATCATTATTGAGAATAGCAATTTCTTTCAACTATGCTAATCTTTTTTAACTATTGATACCTAAGCATTTTTTTAACTCCATCTTGGTTCCATGTATCCCAGGATTGAGCGGCTAGAAATGTTTGACGAGTTTGAGGAATGGCATATGATGCAGGCATGTTTCTACTGAATTTGTGACTCTGAGTAAAAAGTGGTCAATATTTTTTAATTGCGGTTATGTACTTGCTGCAATTTTGATATTCATAGATAATTGCATCTACTCTGGTTTTTGAACTGTTCCATGCTTTTGATAAATTAGTCTATCCTCACATGATTTCTGTTATTTATTTTGCTGTTGAAATTAGGGCTGTTGCAGCATGTTCACAGTTAGCTTAGTATAAAGTCTAATTGCTTTTACATGTTTGTCAGTGTCCTTCCTGGAATCTACATATTAAATCTAGGATGTCTTACAATGGAGTTGATTATGTATTCACTTTTTCATGCACATTGCAAACATTAGTGGAATTATCTGTTTTTAATTCAGACGAGTCTGTTGATTCATACTCATGTTTCTTTCAATAGCAGATGCCATTAGTCATTTGAAGAAACCAAAATTTATACAGAGAGGTTAACAAGTTTAAACTTTATACAAACAAGGATGCGTTTGATTTGCAGAAAATTTGCATTCTGTTAAGTGTCTAACAATTCCTAGAAGGATCCGACCTAGCATGAAGAACATTTTATTGAGGATCTTTGAGGTTGGGGAACAGTAAATTCCTTTTATTGCTTTCCAGGTAACCTGAGCTGCCAATGGAGGATTGAGGATCTGTGTTTCTGTGGAATTCAGAATAAAAGGTAGAAAAGGCAATGTGCGGGGCCCTAACACCCTAACCTTTGTCTATAAAATAGTCTCACTCTCCACCTTCAAAAATAAATCTGAGTTTTTCTTAGCAGTCTGAATTTCTGAGTTTGTGAAAGCAATTTGGAGTGAATGTATTTGGAGATCTGAAATATCAAATTTCCATGTTTCTGGTTCATGCCACATGGCTTATATGTGAGTGTGTGTGCTTTTTTCTCTTAGACAGTCCTGTCTATTTAAAAAATATGGCAGATTTGCATCTGTTTCCATGCAACTAGGCTCTAAGAAATAATGCAAGATTGAATGAAAGGAACAATATGGTTGAAGTATATTCATTTCTTTTCATCGCCCAAGGGTAAATAATTATGTACCTGCACCTCATCAGTGGGTTGGCCCAAAGGTGGATGCACCATCATCTCAAAAAGATCCTCCCTCATCTGACTGGAAACTCCACGCTCCTCCAGTCTACCGACCTCCTGCAAAACTATCCTGTCAGAACTTCGCACCTTCTGAGGACATGTGTCTACAAACACTGCCACCATGCTAGCTGTCTGTACATCTGCCTGTTCCTCATCAATGGCTGACCCCAAGGGTGTCTGCTCATCCTCCTCCATCACGGGCTCAATATGAACCTCCGATTGTCTCTTTCCAAAAGGCTGATCATGCATACTGTGCATATCATCCTCCTCAGCTGACTTGTGCTTCACCATATGTTGCTCATGCTGAATCATCACTGGTGAATCATCATCCTGAATGTATCTCGTAGGGTCCACTGACTGCTCATCATACACACTGGAATATAAATCTGGCCTGCTGTACACTGTTGCTTTTATAGCATCGGGAAGTGTTCAAGTTCTCAAATTTTGAGGAGATGCCTGGACAATAGTATTCCAAAGAACCCATAAATCGTTTGTAGAAATTCCACTTGGATTTTGCTTTATTAAAATAATTAATTATTTTAATGTGATCCCTAAGTCTAAACTTAGGGAAATTAAATAATTAAAGGATATTAATAAAACATCGTGTGAATCTTCTAGAAAACAAAGATCGAGTCATCTTTTAATTTGAGCCATTGATTAAGGATATAATCTAGGCCGTTGATTCTTTAGCGAGAAGACTATAAGAGAAGGCTTGAGGGTAATTTGGAAAGTAAGCCGGACACATTCTCAGTACCCGAAGGAAATCAATTCTTAAGTAAGAGAATTTGATTTCAGAGGGTGGGTTTGTAGAGGCGGGGTTACAGAGATAGAAGGAGGGAAAAGTCAGCAGGAACGGAGAAGAAGGAAGACAAAAGACGAAGGGAAGGAAGTGCTGAGCAGCAACACTAGCCCTCCACGCAGACTTACGCAGTCCAGAGTGTTGCGCGGAGGGCTACCTGATTCGGCGTGGGGTGCCGCGTGTCAGGTGTGTCGAAAGGAGCCCGCCGGATTGTTCGGTCGCCATCGGTGTGTGCTATTGATTCTGCTCAATCATGGATTGCAGCAAATGTTCAAATGCAGGGTTTGTGGATGTTCTATGCTAGGAGCAATTTCACTTTTCTCACAGCAATCATACAAGTAGTTAAGCAAAATGGGGGTGTGTGACACATCTGCTGGGGGTGTGAAACCTTAAGGCCGACCTGCACATATAATTTATTATGAATAATAAATTCAAAATAAATGTTCTGCTCATCGGATTAAGACATATTATATATGGATTTTACACCTCTCCGAAAGAGGAATTCAACAAAAATATTAGCCTCTTAATCTGAGCATCATAACATGGAGTTTGGACCTAGTTGTCCAAATTTAACAAAAGTCATCTTTTCACTACTGAAGATTAATACAAACCCTCATTTGCTGCACCGGTTTTCCCACATTGGGTTTTTCCGGGGACAATTATCCAAAAATAATTCTGTTTATGTGGTTGTTTCTATTGTGCTATATGTGTTTCATTTGTTCTTCTACTTTTGATTAGAGTGAATACTGCAACTGTGTTTATTTCAAAATTTACTGAAGCATCTGTAAATAACTTATCATAATAAGTAGGCGAAATAAATCAACTACTGCAGTAACAATTTTCAGAGTAAAATTTCACATACACAACTCCACATGACTACTCATGCTCCCCAGAGGCATCCTCGTATGACCCCATAGAATCATCCATGAAAGCAGAATCCTCACCTTGAAAGTCAGAAGGCATCTCCTCCTGCTCTACCCTTGTCATCTCCTCCGCATCACTCAAGCATGAGTGGTCAGGTCCCCAAGGTTCTTTGTAGATGAAACAAAGACCCTTCCTCCTCAGCTCATTCCTGCTACATGGTTGGTCACCATAAATCCACTGCAACTCCTCTCGGATCAACCGTCTCCTGAATAGTCCAATGTTCTGCTCAACTAACCTTTTGGCTAGTTCATAAGCAACAGGTGAAACCAACTGTTCCTCCCTCCAAATGGCCAACAACTTAGACTGCATTCTTCTGCAAATGGCATCATGGGCTCCCATACATGAGGACAAAATGGACAACATGTGTGTTATGACTGTATCAGAATGATGTTTCCTAATGTTGAAGAAGCATTGAAACATATGCAGGACCAAATTGTAACACTCCAGGTCAAAGATAAGGTCATAAGATCTAACCAAGGCCATGACTTCCACAATCTCTAGCCTTTTCCCAAAGGTAGGGCCCTCACTGTTATCCAAATCCCGAAAGGTTTCTGTAATATTCCTATTGGAAATTCACAATGATAAACAAAGACATGCAATAATCACAACACAAAAAATACTCAGCAAACACACATATATAAGCAAGAATTCTGCCTGGAACACCAAAGTGGCCAATTTTTATTAATATGAGTGGTGAAGTACAATATAATTTTGAGAAAGTGCACCTGGGCTTGCACAAGGCAAGCTACAAGCCTCAGGTGATCAGTACAAAATGCCCAACTGCTGTAGTGAAGCTTCTCTCCAGAAATCTGCGCTGTCCCTTTGTTTTTGTACTGCTAGCCAAATTTAGATCCTGATTTTCCCCCTAAAAACAACCCAGAAAATTCTAGGAAATTAGAGGTGGACTCCTTGCCACAAACCCAAAAAAACCTAGAAAGGGTTTCCCTTGATTTTGACTTTCCAAATTTGGCCTCTCACAACTTGGCCCTTCAAACTAGCAATTTGCTCCTGTAACTGAATCTATCAATTCCTGCTCCCAAAACACCAACAATCCCCTCAAAATAAATCTCCAACCAAATTCCTAGCAGCCCAGCTCCTCAATCCTCCGGTTAATGCTTTTCCCAAATGCTCCACACTAGTGACTGCACAGTCATGAATTGAATGACACAGTCCTGGGTTCTAGAAATCTGTTCTGCGTATAATGTTGTCTCCTCTACTGTAGCCTCACTCCTATAGGATGGAAATTGATCAAAGAATACCCCTGTGGCTCCACAAACTCAACACCCAACTCCTCTACTCCTCCACAACAACGTGGCCTTCTCTACTGCGCAGTAGCAAACCTAGAACTGCGTGGATGCCTAGAAAATGTGTCTCCTCCAGTCTCAAGATGATAAGGATGCCTTCCTAGGGTGGCACTCGAGGTCCACTGAAGAAAGGATAAGCTTCACTCCTTGGGAAGCTTTGGTGCTAAACAACACAATGTGCCTCAGCTAAACAACTAAGACAACAATGATTTTCGAATTGTCAAAAGGCCCCAAATGCTGCTTCACTCCTATTTATACTTGCTGGTCATGAGTCTCATGTGGGCCCCATTCTAATTTCGACCTCACTTTAGGAAATTCGAATTCCCTTCAATGAGTGCGTATTATATTTGGGTGAGTGGCCCCCACATTCCACTAACATGCACCTCAACCCACTTATCCTAAGTTTCCTTCACCAACACTGCCTTAGACCATAATTAACAAAATTGTCAAAATTGTTCCTCTAACTTTAGGAAAATAATTAGGAAGGGACATTACAATTTCCACTATCAGTTTGAAGGCTCTCCTCATAATGTCATCACTGTAAGGAGGTATAGGTGCGGTCAGCATCAGATACTACTAAGACAAGAGGCAACTGAAAGTTTGACTTCTATACAAGGATTCTCCAAAAATTTGTGTTGTATGAGAGCAAGCATGGTTGGTTTTAGAACCCAAATCAAGCTCTTCCCATATGACTGATGCACCTTGGAGAGGAGTGAAGCAAGTTCTTCTAGTTTGAGAAGGGATTTTGTGGTCACCCCCATGCATCTCAAATCTGTCCCAAGTGTCAATATTTTGTATCCCAACTCATGCTCTATTTGTGCTTGATCTTGATGTAGCATAGAAAGTATTCCCTTCAAAAATGATTTGTTGATTGTTGCTGCTAGTTTATGAAGGGAGTTTAGGTAGGTTTGATCCATGTTTTTGTTTAATGATGATAAGTATATCAAGTTGTTTTCACTGACATTCTCCCAACTTACAACATGCAACGATAACAACTTAAAGCTCTAACTCATACAAGTAGGACTAATAACTCTTCATGAGTAATGACTAATGGATGCCCAACAATACAATGTTTATGACAAAATCCACAACGATATAATTTGTCATAGACAATAGCATATAGTAGACACAAGCAACTCACACCATCCCTTTATTTGAAACATACATCAGACTCAATACATATGACCAACTATACGTCAAGACAACACATTCTCTACTCAACTGAATACCACCGACTCATCTAATCAACAATACACTGTCTGACAAAGCAATGCAACACATGACAGTTATGGGCTTCCTCTTTCCAAACCCTAGCAAAGCCAACAAGCTTACTCTCACTCAGATCTAGGACATTTAGCCATCCAACAATACCTTACATTGCTTTAGCAACGCTACAATGCATCAATTGGACTTTTTAGTGTGCACCAAGCTCTAACCAATAGAGAAATATGTACCCCACTAATATCCTATTGTCAAACCCTTGTGACAACAACAAGAGGTAAAGGTAGCCTTCACGACAATGATGGTATGAGAATAGAGCTACCATCGATTTCAATTCTCTGCTACAAGATTCTTCAAATTTGGATTGTGCATGTGTGCATATAACAATAGCCTCTCTTAATTCAGAACTCGGTCTCCCTGGCACTGATTTAATATGCAGACTTCAAAATATCAGCATTCATCCCTTAACTAAATTTGTATCCCGCGTTTCTACACACTCAGGAAGGCAACAACAACTATTTCACCAAGCTAGTTAAGGGTCACGTCCTACGAGCAATTGTTAGCAATCTTCAAGACGAATATTCACTCCACACGGCTCTTCCAACACAATGTTGCACACTCCATCAGAGTCCATGGCCATGCGGTGCAATATACTAATCCACAAGAAACGTATAGCTACTGCAACTTAATCCAACCACAGAAATTAATGCGACCTTCGTCTGGTAGTTTGCTTTCCTTGGACACTTGTTCTCTGATCTTGGAATGACACATCCCTCTGATAATAATCGGTTTCACAATACCGCAACAATTTAGCAGAACAATTGAGGCTCTAGATCTTCGATTTGGCCTTGGAAATGATGAAGAATTGGGTCGCGACGATAATTCGGGCTGCGTAGGGAAGGGACCCTCGAGTTGGCAACTCGATCTTAAGTTTATTTCACTGGTGCAAATTCACTTTATTTCCAAGGGAGTGAATTGATCCTCAAGCTGGTTACAGTCTCCGTCTCGACAACGTTCTCAAACAGATTGATTCACTGTGACTCATCATTTTGTTTGGCTCTCAATAGCACCCAATGATCCAAAAATAATATCTTGGCTCTGTCAATCAAATGATCACAGATTGACGTTGCATGCCATGCCGCTCCACTTAGCCGATAGAACTGTCCCCTCTATGGCCCACACCACCAAAAAGCACCCTCCTAACCACGATTCGCTGCCTGTGCCTTCGTTGAATTTCCTTGGTCACGCAGCGGCAAATGATTCTGGTTAGATCACACTTAGGCTCGTCTCAATGATTGAGGTGCTTCGAAATGCTTCAGAACGAAAATCATCCAAAATTCGTGTGCTTCCTCCACGCATTGACAATGAAAATTTGGCCCAACGAATACGCGATCAACCTCAATCAAAGAATGCCACTTGTGTAACGTCCATTAACAATCAACAAAACAACCTCTGGACTATACATGCCAACGCACTTCCCTATTGATCAATTGCAGTCTTCTATTATCGCATAGTGATACCATAATGCCATTGACGTAATGCATGTGATCATTTACCTTACCTAACGCATGTAGAAATTTGATAACCCAACCCCGGTTTTCAGTTTCTCCTTATTTCTCCCATAAAGTTAAATGCCCATTCCCATAGCCATACATTCAACAAGCTGGAAAAATAAATATTTTCTGAAAACACTAATTCTTGAAATTTCACAATGCTGAAATGCAGAAATAAAAACTCAGAAAAAATAAATCAGCCACACACAGAATTTTGACACGCTGATTTTTGGTCAACTTGACCTTGGAAAACCCCCCTACAACTCTTGGGGAAAACTAGTTCGAAAGCTTCTCTTTATTTTCTGAATATTGCTTTTACAGTGAAACAAAAAAACACAGTAAAAAATTCCAGCAACCAAATTTACAGACTTATCTCGATTTCCATGCTTGCACACCGCCTTGGAAATTGTGCCAAATCAACAACTTGCAAAACAGAAAATTTTATAGCAATAATGACAACAATAAATGTTGTACGACCACCTCGAGAAGCATGCTAGAACAAACTGTACGGATTTGTATAGCAGCCCTCCTCGAAATTTATGCCCAAAAACAACCTTGAAATCAACACTGACGCTGTTATCCTTTTTCTTGGTTTTTGTGCCGAAAAATCTGCAGCACTTCTCCTCGATTTCTGTGCCCAGATAATGCTGCTGCCCTCTTCCTCGATTTTCGTGCCTCCCTTTCTTGGAAATAGTGCCTCTTTTTTGCTATATGGATTTTCTGCCTTGGTATTTGTGCCAATAAATGCTGTTGTACCTTTTGCTGAATCTCCTCACTGCTGTCCTCTTTCTTCTCACTGCTCAGAAAATCTCCTTAGCTTTCTCTTCTCCTCTCTCAATCTGCTCATGAAAGAATGAATGACCTTTTCCCTCCTTTTCCTCCTTTAACCTAACCCTAAGTTACTTTTGGGGAATTCCTAAATCCAATGGCTGAGATAGCTTTAGATCTAGGGTTGAGATTAAATGCTCATTTAAATGTCACTTTCTATTTTTTAATTCACCCCACTTTAATAAAGACCCACTTAGTCATTTATTTCCAAAGTCACTTTTCCCTTTTTAATTTCACATTGACTTTATTAAAGTCACTTTAAAATTAGACTTTAGTAACTTTATCACTTAAAGTCACTTTTAAATTAGATTTGACTTTATAACTTTATAAAGTCACTTTAGGAGAAAAATTAAATTCTTTTGGACACTTTTCCCTAGGCCAAAAATCAAAGCCTTAGGGAACCACCTGTCCTCCGGTAACCAAATTTCAACACTCCCTCTTACCGAGGAAGGTGTTCCTCACCACACCCATCTTGTCTCTGAAGTAGACATGCTTGCCCAGTGGTAAGGCTTTGGTAAGAATATCTGCAACCTGCTCATCAGTGGGAATATACTCAAGCTTCACAGCTCCTTTCTGAACATAGTCTCTGATGAAGTGATATTTGATCCCGATATGCTTTGACCTGTCATGAAATACTGGATTCTCAGTGAGTTTAATGCAACTCTGATTATCACAGTAAATCACTGAAGGTCTCAACGGCTGACCAAATAAGCCAAACAACATCTTGCGAAGCCAGATGGCCTCACAACTAGCTAGACTGGCTGCCATGTACTCTGCTTCCGCTGAACTCAATGCTACTGACTGCTGCTTTCGGCTGAACCATGACACAACTGTCGAACCCAACCCAAAACAGCACCCTGAAGTGCTCTTCCTATCAGAAGCACAACCTGCCCAATCAGAATCAGTGTAACCTACCAATCTCACTCCATCCCCCTGCCTGTAGTCTAGACCATAATCCACTGTCCCCTACAAGTACCGCAAAATGTGTTTTGCAGCCACCCAGTGAACCTTCCTAGGCTCGCACATAAACTGACTCATCGTGTTGACTGCAAAACAAATATCGGGTCTAGTGTTGACCAAATACATCAAGGAACCAATCAGCTGTCTGTACAATGTGGGATCCACCAACTCGGAATCCGAAGCATGAAGCTTCTTCCAGTTGGTGATCATCGATGTCGACATGGGTCTACAATCCTCCATGTGGAATCTGCCAAGGATGTCCACAATATACTTCCCCTGCCCCAGGAAGAAATGCCCCTCCTCCTACCACACCTCCAAACCCAAAAAGTAATGCATCAAGCCAATGTCCTTCATCTCAAACTCCAACGCAAGATCTCTCTTGCAGTGCTCTATGAGTCTCTCTGCACCCGTAATGACCAAGCCATCCACATACAGCACCGGAATGAGAGGCTCCTCACCTATCACAATAAAGTAAAGGTTCGGATCTGCATCACTCTTTTTGAAACCCATCTCCTGCAAGTATGTATCTATCCTGGAGTACCAAGCTCTGGGAGCTTGCTTCAGGCCATAAAGGGCCTTCTTCAGTCTGCACACATGGGATTCCTTCCCATGCACCTCAAAGCCCTGTTGCTGCTCAATGTACACCTCCTCCTGTATGAAGCCATTGAGAAATGCGGTCTTCACATCCATCTGGTGGATCTTCCAACCCATCTCTGCTGCTATCGATATGATGGAGTGAATCGAAGTATATCGAGCCACGGGAGCGAAGGTCTCCTCATAATCAACTCCCTCTACCTGGGAGAACCCTCTAGCCACAAACCTTGCTTTGAATTTCTCAATGCTGCCATCTGCAGCATGCTTTACCTTGTAAAGCCATCTGGAAGTAACCACGGATTTGCCCTCAGGCCTTGGCACCACCTCCCAAACATCATTCTTCATGATAGAAGAATACTCCTCATGCATGGCCTCTCTCCAGACCTGCTGGCTAGCTGCCTCCTCATAGCTAGAAGGCTCAGAGTCAAGGATGCTGGTAGCCATTGCTATATAGCTACAAAACCTCTCAGGTGGTCTGCTCTCTCGTGGCCTCTAAGGCCGGCTGACAAATGTGGCCCTCTCCAAGGTATCTAAAAGCCACTTGGGCTTCCTCTTCCCTGAGCACACTTCTCCCACTGGAGAATGAAACTCATCCTCCTCATCATCAAGACCCTAAACTCATGATTGTCTGTCTGTTGTCCTCCTGCCTGAACCTGAACCTGTAGACACTGAAGTACTATGTCAATTGTCCATCAGTGGACTCCCTAGTGGGCGCCGAGAAGCACCACCTCGACTCACAGTGAGCCATTGCTGCTTGACGGACACGACATGCAGCAATTGATGTACCTCCGGATCCTCCTGATCCCTGCCCACTGGATCCCTGTGACTGACTCAACTGCTGTTGAGGGTCTGGCTGATCCAGATACTCTAACTCCCGTGACCTCCTAAAGGCCCTGTCCTCCTCGAACTTCACATCCCGCCTGACAACAACTCTCCTTTGTGCGGGAATATAAATCCGAAAGGCCTTTGAGGTCTCACTGTAGCCCACAAAGATACCCTTCTCTGCGGTGGGCTCTAGTTTGGTCCTCTTCTCCTTGGGTATGTAGGAGTATGTGATGCACCCAAAGATACGAAGATGACCAATATCAGGCTTCTTCCCAGAAAAAGCCTCCTCCGGAGTCATGTGCCCCAAGGCACGATGCGGACTCTTGTTCTGCAAGTAAACAGCTGTGTTGCAGGCCTCTGCCCACAAAAACAATGGCAACCCCTGATCATGTAACATGGCTTTGGCAACCCCTCCGATGGATCTGTTCTTCCTCTCCGCAACCCCGTTCTGCTGGGGGTTGTAAGGAACAGTGAACTCCCTCCTAATGCTTGCCTCCGCACAATAGTCAACAAACTCTCCAAGGGTGTACTCTCCCCCATTGTCCGACCTTAGGGACTTGATCTTCCGACCTGTCTGAGTCTCCACAAGAGCTCTGAACTCCTGAAACCGCTTAAAGACCTCACTCTTGGTCTTCAAGAAATAAATCCAGGTCCTCCTGGAGCGATCATCAATGAATAAAACATAGTACTCATATCCACTCAAGGAAACATGAGACAAACATTGCTCACATTAGAATGAGATCGACTGGGTATCCCAGGTTACTCTGCTCCTTTCTTTGGGAAAAGGGATTTCAGCAAGCCTGTCGCATCCTCTGCATGTATCAAGTGATCGATCTTGAAATCGCTACACACTATGATCTCACATTATCCTCAAGGCTCCATGATACATATGCCCCATCCTGCGGTGCCAAATCTCACATAGCTCAGAACTGCTAGCTCTGCTATCGGTACTGCTGCTCAATGCCAAAAGGGGATGAAATGCAAACTTGTACACCTTTGCATGGCGTATACCTATCACTCTAACTGGATCAACTGGAGCACCCCTGGGATATATCAACACCTGTCCTCTCCTGAACAATATCTCATATCCTTTGTCCTCCAATGCTGAGACGGATATGAGGTTCTTCCTCATCCCTGGCACATATAGAACATCTGATACTTTCAAGAGAGGTTTGGGTTGCCTATCAAATGTCAATGTCCCCACACCGACTGCTCTAACAACGCTGTCATCTCTGAGTACTACCTCTATATCAGTGCCACTCTCTGAAAGCTCTGAGAAGTACTCACGAACTCCTGTCATATGACGTGAAGCTCCACTGTCCATGCACACTCCCTCTCAACCTCCATGGCAGGTAATCCTGCACTAGTGGACTCACAAGCAATGAACCCAAACTCCCAGTCAAAGCTATCCATAAAGTCCTCTATCTCCGCTGATGCTGCCATGTTCTGGTTCTTCCCCTTCTTCTTCTTCTTCGGACATACAACTGCATAGTGTCCCATCTTCTGACAATTCCAACACTTCACCTTGGAATAGTTCTTCTGCGTGTTCCCCTGTTTACCTTTACCTTTGCCTTTGCCCCACCACTGCTTGTGGAAACTTGCTTCTTTTCCTTGTCTTTCTTGCCTCTTCAAAGATACTCTGCATTCTCTCCTTCCATACACTGTAGTTACTATGCCCATCCAACCTATCCTCCACCCTCAAGCTCAAAGACATGCTTGCTGCCCTAGTAAACTGAAAATAACACTGCTGTAGTAAAGGTAATAATTTATGTGTGAATAATCAGCTTGCTGTAATTCCTGTGAAAAAATCAGCTTGCTGTAATTTTTCTTCTTGTTGTCCCAAACTGCACTTTCAGCAAAATAGCTTTGATACCATGTAGAAATTTGATAACCCAACTGCGGTTTTCAGTTTCTCCTTATTTCTCCCATAAAGTTAAATGCCCATTCCCATAGCCATACATTCAACAAGTTGGAAAAATAAATATTTTCTGAAAACACTAATTCTGGAAATTTTGACAATGTTGAAATGCAGAAATAAAAACTTAGAAAAAATAAATCAGCCACACACAGAATTTTGACACACTGATTTTTGGTCAACTTGACCCTGGAAAAACCCCCTACAACTCTTGGGGAAAACAAGTTCGAAAGCTTCTCTTTATTTTCTGAATATTGCTTTTACAGTGAAACCAAAAAACACAGTAAAAAATCCCAGCAACCAAATTTACAGACTTATTTTGATTTCTGTGCTTGCACACCGCCTCGAAAATTGTGCCAAATCAGCAACTTGCAAAACAGAAAAATTTACAGCATTAATGACAACAATAAATGATGTACGACCACCTCGAGAGGCGTGCCGGAACAAATTGTACGGTGCTGTACGGATTGTACGGATTTGTATAGCAGCCCTCCTCGAAATTTGTGCCTAGAAACAGCCTTGAAATCAGCATTGAAGCTGTTGTCCTTTTTCTCGGTTTTTGTGCTGAAGAATCAACAACACTTCTCGATTTCTGTGCCCAGATTTCTGCCTCAACCTTTGTGCTTAATGTTGCTGCCCTCTTCCTCGATTTGCGTGCCTCCTTTTCTTGGAAACAATGCCTCTCTCTTCTTGTACAGATTCTTTGCCTTGGTATTTATGCCAATAAATGCTACTGTACCTTTTGTTGAAACTCCTCACTGCTGCCCTCTTTCTTCTCACTACTCAGAAAATCTCCTTAGCTTTCTCTTCTCCTCTCTCAATCTGCTCATGAAAGAATGAATGACCTTTTCCCTCTTTTTCTTCCTTTAACCTAACCCTAAGTGACTTTTGGGGAATTCCTAAATCCAATGGTTGAGATAGCTTTAGATCTAGGGCTGAGATTAAATGCTCATTTAAATCTCACTTTCTATTTTTTAATTCACCCCACTTTAATAAAGACCCACTTAGTCATTTATTTCCAAAGTCACTTTTCCCTTTCTAATTTCACATCGACTTTATTAAAGTCACTTTAAAATTAGACTTAGTAACTTTATCACTTAAAGTCACTTTTAAATTTGATTTGACTTTATAACTTTATAAAGTCACTTTAGGAGAAAAATTAAATTCTTTTGGACACTTTTCCCAAGGCCAAAGATCAAAGCCTTAGGGAACCACCTATCCTTCGGTAACCAAATTTCAACAACGCACACCAACCATACCACACTTGATCGCATCAAAGCAGGGAAGAGGGCTTGATAGATCTGAGAAATACTCCTGCATCCATCATACTACCATAGACGTGATAAGATTGTGGCCTTTCTGCATTAATAATTTCAACCCTCAACAATCGTAAATCATGCTAAAAAAAATAATCCTTATATAAGGGTTTCGCTCCAAACACCTCCTAGAGATTTCTAGCTCAATGAAATTAATCTTCAAAACCCTCAGGAAAACCAGATTTGATACCACTGTAATATCCCAAACTTAAATTTTTGCAACTTCTCGAAATTTAACTCAATAAATGCCCATATAAAATTTCCATTCATTAATAGAACATTGCTATGTAAAATTCAACAACATATAACAAC
Source organism: Pinus albicaulis (assembly GCA_034641835.2). Taxonomy (NCBI): domain Eukaryota; kingdom Viridiplantae; phylum Streptophyta; class Pinopsida; order Pinales; family Pinaceae; genus Pinus; species Pinus albicaulis. The sequence goes on along the minus strand of JAXQQM020058969.1, from coordinate 10,014 downwards.
AAATTAACAACATAATGAGCATGAATTCTCAGCTTTATTTATAATATATATAAACAGGGGTTTTTACATGTTGAAACAACTACTATAGTTGAGATAGAAACTGACCTCAAGAATCTTCTCCAATGCTGCCTTGGCCCTCCAAAACTGAACTGAAATGCAATTGATGAGCTCTCCTATGAATTCTGGGTGAATTCACCAAGGGGAGATGGGTACTCGCCGAATCTCACGGAATTACCCAAGGGTTTTCGTCTTGGGGCTACCGCTGAAGTAGAGGACCGGGGTCTCAACCTCTCATGCAAGAAGCAAGATCAAATCGAAGATGTCCTCTAATGGCCTCCTCCTCCTCTTTTTATAGATCTGATGGACCCCTCTAGAAGCTCTTATTTTATTATTATTTAATCATTGAGCACATTTCCCTTAATTAAAATATTCTTTTTAATGTGGGAAAATGTTAAATTGGCCACCATGCCTCCTCAGGCCACTAAAAATCACTTCTAACCATCCCATCCTGTAGATCTTCTCGTTCCGGTTCCAATGAGCTATTACACTTAGGTGTTATGCCAAGTATTCCTCCCAAAATGCCACCTTAAGCATAATTAATTGAGTCAAGCGCATTAATAACTGTGTTTTTGAAAGTTGTCGGAATGCAACCGAACGAAATGCAAACTGTGCGGATGATGGAATATACTAAGCGAATGTCATCGGACCTTATAAAAATTCCTCAAATGTAATATTCCAAATAGAAAATTTACAGTGATAACAAAAGACATGCCATAAATTTTAACACATAATTTTATTTCAGCAAAGCACAAGTACAGAAAAAATATGGCCAGAACACCGAATTGGCCAATTTTATTAATATGATAGCTGGAGTAAAATAGGAGATGGAAGGAGTGCACCTAGGCTTGCACAAGGCAAGATACAAGCCTCGGGTAATCAACAACAAAATGCACAGCTGCTAAAGATGCACTGCTCTTGTGGAAATTGCGCTGTCCTTGGCTTTCGACACTGTTGGCTGCCTTCGACACTTGATTTTCCGACTAAATAGTGCCCAGAAATTTCTTCGAAATTGGGAAGGTGATTGTTGCCCAAAACCCAAGGAAACCCATAAAGGGTTCTCCCTACTTCCAACCTTCAAAATTGGACCCCTCATAGCTTGGCCCTCCTGTAATTTCGAAATCTGCTGCTTTAGCTGCTCCTGTAGATTTCTGCCCTCCAAATTTCCAACAAAACTACTTAAATATATCTCCAATCAAATCTCCAACACCTTAACTCATAAATCCTTCCACAAACTTGCCCCCGAAAGAGCCTCCGCAAGTGACTGCGCAGTCCAAGGATGGCTTACGCAGTTTCTGGGGAAGGCTGTGTGATTACTACATAGAGGCTGATCCTCCAAGGCTTCCACCACTGCTATACTTTAGAAATGCTCCTCTAATGGCCCTTGTAGCTCCTCTAGTGAATCTCCACTCGATTCTATTGAATTTGTAGCATTGGAAAGTGTTCCAAGTCTCATATTTTGGGAAGAGGCTTAGGTGTCAGTATTCTAGAGAACCTAGAAATCGTTTGTGAAAATTCCACTCAGATCATGCTTTATTAAAATAATTAATTATTTTAAAGTGATCCCTAAGTCTAAACTTAGGGAAATTAAATAATTAAAGGGTATTAATAAAGCAGAGTGTGAATCTTCTAGAAAATGAAGATCAAGTCATTTTTTAATCTAAGCCATTGATTACAGATCTAATCTGGGCCGTTGATTCATCAACGAGAAGACTATAAGAGAAGGCCTGAGGGGTCATTTGGAAAGCAAGCTGGAACACTCTCAGTACCCGAAGGAAATCAATTATGAAGTAAGAGAATTCGATTTTAGAGGGTGAGGTTGTAAAGGTGGGCTTGCAGACGCAAAAGGAGGAAGGGGAAGTCAGCAGAGCGAGAAGAAAGCATGAGGACGCAGAGGGAGCAATGTTGAGCAACAACACTGGCCCTCCACGTAGAGTGACGCAGTCCAACGCAGTGACTGCGCAAAAGGCCACGCAGAGTGACGCAGAGGGAGGAAGGGTGCCTCCAGCATGTTAGAAATTCTTTCGAAGTGTTCATAAAAATTATCTCAGGTGTATGCCAGACATCTGCTTGTCATATTTTCTGTAAAAGATTTTGCCACTGCTGAAGAATAATATAAACCCTCATTTGTTGCACCGGTTTTCCCACATTGGGTTTTTCTGGGGACAATTGTCGAAAAATAACTGTGTTCATGTGATTGTTTCTATTGTGTTATATGTGTTCTATTTGTTCTTCTGCTTTTGATTAAGTGAATAATACAGCTGTGTTTATTTCAGAATTTACTGAAGCATCTGTAAATAACTTATCATAAATAAGTGGGCAAAATAAATCAATCACTACAGTAGTATTTTAGATTGAAAATTTCACATGGTATCAGAGCAAAAGGCAAAAGACAGAAGAGGAGGTTCTGCAAATGGAACTAAGATCCGACATCGATGCAGCAACAGCACAGAAGGGTCCACGCAGTCCTCCAGAACGCATGGAGAAACAGACATTTCAGTTCTGGCATCCAGACTTGAAGAGGATTTCGCTTGTGTCAAGCACGGCCTCTCTAGGGGTCTGGTATATTGACAGTGGAGCATCTGCTCACATGACAGGACTTCGAGAATGCTTCTCGAGCTACCAGGAAGAGCAGATGAATTTTCAAATCATGATGGGAAACAAGGCCAAGTGTACCCCCGTTGGACAAGGAACCATGATATATCAAACAGAAGCTGGTAACAAGCTTCGGGCCACCAACGTACTGCATGTACCGGGATTGGGGATGAACTTGCTCTCGGTGTTTCAACTTCAAAACAAGGGTTACGATGTATACTTTATTGGAAACAAGGTTTATGTCAAACACCCTACTTGGAAAAGGAAGGCACAAATTGGAGCAAGGAGCCATAAACCGTATAAGTTACAGCTCGAGTCTCCAATGGCATTGATAGGCAGTACGGATGAAAGGGACTTAAATGAATTATGGCACAGAAGAATGGGGCATCTACATCATGGAGCCTTGAAGATCCTCAAGAAGACCGTCATGGGAGCTCCAGAACTGAACACAAGGAAAGACGATGTCTGTAGGGGGTGCGTACTAGGGAAGTATGCCAAGGCAACATTTCCAAAAACAAGCAGCAAGGTCAAGAGTGTGTTGGATTTGATACACTCAGACATCTGCGGACCAATGTCCACGAATGCTCTCAATGGTGCAAAGTATTTTGTCACCTTTATTGATGACCATTCCCGAAAGACACGGATCTACTTTCTCAAGACCAAAGATGAAGTCTTTGAGCAATTCAAAGAATTCAAGGCTTTGGTAGAAAATTTAACCAGAAAGCGGATCAAGAAATTGCGATTAGATAATGGTGGAGAATATATTGATAAGGACTTCACAAGATTCTGCATAAAGGAAGGCATCAAGAGAGAATGGATAGCTCCATACAATCCAGAGCAGAATGGAGTTGCAAAAAGGAAGAATAGGACCTTATGGAAGCTGTGAGGGTGATGTTGTATGATCAAGACATGCCCAAATTTTTGTGGGTTGAAGCTTGCAAAACAGCGGTGTATGTGCAGAACAGGGTGCCTCATAGAGCATTGGGAAAAGTAACTCCTGAGAGTGTGTTCACTGACAACAAGCTTGAGATGAGCCACTTCAAGATATTTGGCAGTATAGTGTATTGCCACGTACCCGATGAGAAGAGGAAGAAATTAGATGAGACTGCAGAGAAGGGATACCTTGTGGGATATAGCGAAAATGCGAAGGCATATCGCATCTATATTCCCGAGAACAAGAAGATCGTAGTAAGGTGAGACTTGAAATTCATGGAGGAGAGAGCCTTCAGGAGATCCCGAGAAATGACTACAGATACGCAGTCTGAGGAGTATCCGCTAGTTCAGCCACAGTGGCCTACATAAGATGGCTCTAGTGCCTCTCTGCAGCACAAGGATTCTGAGGAAATTTTTTTCTGAAGAAGTGCAAGAAGGAGAGCAGGTAAATCCACCCACCACCAGTGGAAGGACGAGAAGAGAACTCCAACAGACTCTGAAGGATGCAGAGGAATTTACAGGAGCCCCTAAAAATGAGAAGAGGGTACGCAGGCAACCAAACAGGTACCAGGAATTGGTAGCACAGGTTGGAGAACCCTCTAGTTTTCGAGAGGCAGCTCAACATCAGGTGTGGGTAGATGCTATGGTGGAGGAGTACAGCTCCATCATGACAAACGATGTATGGGAAGTAGTCCCTAGACCTCAAAATAGATCGGTTGTAGGATCAAGGTGGATCTACAAGATCAAGTATGCTTCAGATGGCAGCCTAGAGAAGCTCAAAGTCAGGTTTGTGTCTAAGGGGTATCCACAAAAGGAAGGGATCGATTATGAAGAAACCTTCGCCCCTGTAGCTCGGTACACTTCGATCAAGTCCATCATCTCTCTTGCAGCACAGATGGGATGGGAAATTCACCAAATGGATGTCAAGACAACGTTCTTGAATGGGCTGATAGAAGAGGAAGTGCACATAGAACAGCCAGAGGGCTTTGAGATGCATGAGCAGAAGACTCATGTATGTAGGCTTAAGAAAGCCTTGTACGGACTGAAGCAAGCCCCTAGAGCATGGTATAAGCGAATTGATAGCTACCTACAGAAGATGGGATTTGTCAAGAGTGATGCAGATCCCAACCTCTATTATCTAAGAGCAGGGGATGAGCCGCTAATTCTGGTTTTATATGTAGATGATTTGTTCTTGACTGGATCATCTAAGCTCATCAAAGACTGCAAGGAGAATCTGGCTACCAAATTCGACATGAAGGATCTGGGGCAGATGCACTATTTTCTTGGTTTGGAGGTCTTGCAGCAGAAGGGAGAAATCTTCCTTGGGCAAGGAAGATATACTATAGAGATCCTGAAGAGGTTTCAGATGGAGGACTGTAGACCCATGGCTACACCGATGATTACAAACTGGAAGAAGATCGACACGTCCGAGGATGATGAGGCTGACCCTACCTTGTATCGGCAGCTCATAGGATCATTGATGTACTTGGTCAACACTAGACCAGACATCTGTTATGCAGTGAATACCCTTAGTCAGTTCATGGTAGAACCGAGGAGGGCTCGCTGGGCAGAAGCCAAACATGTTCTCAGATACTTGAAGGGGACAATCGAGTATGGTTTGAAGTACACCAAGGGCAATGAAATCTAGTTGAGTGGGTTAACTGACGCAGATTGGGCTGGAAGGTCAGTGGATTGGAAAAGTACTAGTGGGCACTGTTTCAGTCTCGGATCAGGAATGACTTCCTGGTGCAGTAGGAAACAGAAATCCGTGGCACTGAGCTCAGCCGAGGCTGAATATATGGCCGCTCGCACAGCTTCGTGTGAGGCCATATGGCTTTGGAAGTTGCTCATGAACTTGCTCAAGAAGTGGATGAACCGGCCAGAATTCTATGTGATAAATCAGAGTTGCATCGAGCTCTCTGAGAATCCTATGTTCCATGACCAATCGAAGCACATTGACATTAGGTTCCACTTCATCAGAGACTATGTCCAATGAGGAGCTGTACAATTGAAGTACATTCCTACTGGAGAACAGGTGGCTGATATCCTCACAAAAGCTCTGGGTAAGATTAAGTTTACTTACTTCAGGGAAAAGATGGGGATGGTCGAGAACCCATTCTAGTAGAGGAATGGGTGGAATTTAGATTCAGAGGGAGCTGCAGTACAGATGAGGCAGCGACAGAGATGGTATCACAGGCAGCAGTACAGAGGGCAATAGCGCAGAGATGAGGGGCAGCAGCCAAGACATCAACAGCACAACAGATGCTTAAGGTTAGAGCAGATACAGTGGGTACCTTTCTCGAACAGTTTCTCGCTAAGAGGGAGTGTTGATTTTGTGGCATTGGAAAACGTTCCAAGTCTCATATTTTTGGAAGAGGCTTGGACATTAGTATTCCAGAGAAGCCAAAAATTGTTTGTGGAAATTCCACTCAGATCATGCTTTATTAAAACAATTAATTATTTTAAAGTGATCCTTAAGTCTAAACTTAGGGAAATTAAATAATTAAAGAGTATTAATAAAGCAGAGTGTGAATCTTCTAGAAAATGAAGATTAAGTCATCTTTTAATCTAAGCCATTGATTAGAGATCTAATGTGGGCCGTTGATTCATCAACGAGAAGACTATGAGAGAAGGGTCATTTGGAAAGCAAGCCAGGCACACTCTCATTACCCGAAGGAAATCGATTTTGAAGTAAAAGAATTCAATTTCAGAGGGTGGGGTTATAGAGGCGGAGTTGTAGATGCAGAAGGAGGAAGGGGAAGTCAACATAGGAAGAAGAAGGTAGAAGGAGGACGTAGAGGATAAAAGCGATACTCATTTGGTGTGTGGGGTAGCATTTGGAGTGTGCTCTTAGCTCCCAAAAATTTGTGGAGGGACTTAGAGTACATGAGATCTCCAAGCGCCAGAAAGCCCAAGATTGCTTGCCCTCGCAATCCAAATATGTGGACGAGTCTGGTGGCCCGATGCAACTGAGACCCAATGCCCGGATCCCATACAAACTTCTAGGTGTTGCTATGCCTCTGTGTCAAGCCACCAGGAACAGACCCCTCAGTGCCTGGGTCCCAGACCAATCTCTGACTAAGCATGTCATCAACAAATCCACCTGGATCCCAATGCCACCAAGAACAAGCATGTTAATTTTGGGCAACTAGGTCCAAACTCCTTGTTGCATTGCTCATATGATGATGATGATGATATTTTTGTTGGATTCCTCTTTCGGGGAGGTGCAAGATTGATCTATAGATCATCTTGTTTGGATGAGCAGAACTTATATTTTGAATTTATTTTCCACACATATGCAATTTTTCAAGGTCGGCTAGATTTGTAATGTAGGCTCACAAGCCCAATAGATGTGTCACACACCCTCATTGATGGATATAATTATGAGAGAGATGATGGTCATTTCATCATCATCTCATCAAACACATTCCTCATCGTTTGATTGCTTCGTAGAGCCTAGAAGAGGCTTCTCTCTCTCCCACGCGTGAATCTGGATGTTGGAAATCTGCGGACTATTTTTAGGGCTTTCTGGACAACATTGACCAACATTGACTTTGAGTCAACCCTCAAGCTTTGACTTCGATTTGACTGCAGAAATTTCGATTTTTGGAGGTCACATTGGAGGGCATAGAAATCGAGGAAGGACGTTGACTTTGACCACAACCCTTTGATTGCAACGTTGACCACTGTTGACTTCAGCATTCACTGGTTTTGTTGACTTGCATTCACTGTTTTGGGAGCTGTCTTTTGAGGTATGTGTGACATTTAAGTAAGGCTGATCTTATATGTGTTTGACTGAACCTCTTCGAGGTTGGAAGAGCTAGTTTGACCAGCCAAAGTCTTTGCTGGTTAGGGCATCCTGTTGACTGTTGTAACAAACATTTCTCTCTATCTTTGCTGGACAAGAAGAATTACAAATTCTGATTTACTATATTGGCTTGTCTTCTGTCGATCTATTATTATGTTCTATCAGCATTTACTTTCATATTTATGTGATTTCTAATTTGAATTGGGCCTATAAGAAAGATTGAAGTAAACTGCATTAAGCATAGAACATACCATGGTTGTCTAAATTTAACATGGTATCAGAGCTAAGGTGAAGACAAAGCCCAAGCTAGTGTGAAGAGCAATCACCAAAGAAGTTGTCTTATCAAGGACTAATGGCCTCCTCATTATACAAGGGTTTAAAGACTGATGATAAGCTGACTGATAAGTCTGATTATCATGCTTGGAAGATGTCTTTGGATTTGGTATTGGAAGATCAAGAAGTCATGGATTATGTGCAGGGGAAGATAAATGAGCCTCCATCAAATGCACTGGCTACCACAAAGACAAAGTATAGAAAAGGGGAAGTCAAGGCAAAGATGATTATCGAGGATTCTATACATAAGCACTTGGTTGCTTATATCTCCGAGATGGGCACATCTAAAGAGATGTATGATAAGTTGGTTAATATGTTCAGGGCTAGCAATGCTAATCAAGTTCTCTTTTTCAAGAACAAGTTGAATAATATCAAGAAGGGAAAAGAAGAATCCATCCAATCTTATTTTATGAGGCTTACAGAAATCCGGAATGATCTCTTAGCTATTGGAGAAGAAATAGCTGACCGAGAGTTCGTTCTCATTGCTCTTGGAGGACTCCCCCGTGACTGGTATGCATTTAATATTACTATTCTTAATAATAATGTGATTCCTGATTTTGATGAATTGTTGACGAGATGCACTCGAGAGGAGACAAGGATGATGGACAGAGACCATCCCTCTAATGGGAATGGAGGTGACCCTACTGCCTTCACCGCTCATGCAAAGAAGAGGAACAATGGTGGTCCGAGAAATCAAAACCATGAAAGAGCAGGTCCCAAAGGAAGAAAAGGAAGATGTTACACTTGTAACAAGTTTGGTCACTATGCAAGAGAGTGCCCCAATAGAAGGGACTCTCCTAGTGATGATGTTAACAACAACTTCAGGGGGAATGGAAATCAAAGGAACAACAGGTTCAAAGGAATGAGGAAGGCTCCCTTTGATCGAAGTGGATATGGTCAACCTTTCAAGAGGTTACAAAATTCTAGGGATGATGAATCAAAAGTTGTTGATAATAAGAAAAATGAATATATTCTTATATCTGCCCTCTCTGCTGCATCTCCTCTCGAGACCCTGGATGTCTGGTTGATTATTTAGTGGTGCTTCAAGGCACCTCACTGGATATAAAGAAGCCCTCTCTGATTTGATTGAGAAGGATACTAATTTGCAGAATATCCTTGGAGATAATGCCACTTATCTCGTCAAAGGGACAGGGACTGTGACCCTTCATCTAACACAAGGTCAAGTCCTCCGCTTACAAGATGTGTTGTACGTAGTTGATTTGAAGAAGAATCTTGTGTCCATTTCAGCAATGGAAGACAAAGGATTCAAGGTGACATTCGTCAATTAAAAGGTACACATTTGGAAGAAGAACTTCAATGAAGCTCTCACTATTGGTTTTAGAGTTGATACGCTCTATCAGGTTGGAGGAAGTCCATTGGGGGCCATGACATGTGACACAACTCTTCAAATCGAGCTATGGCATCGGAGGTTTGCACACCTTCTTTACAAGGCCCTTTCCGAAGCAAGGAAGGTGGTGACGGGGATGCCCGAGTTCAGAGATGATCATGAAGGTGTTTGTTAGGGTTGTGCCGAAGGAAATCATACAAGGGGATCATTCCCCTTAAGTGTCACGAAGACATCTGATATTTTGCAATTGATACATTCCAATCTATCTGGTATAATGCCCGTAATATCTTTGGGAGGTTGCTTAAAATATATCACTTTTATAGATGACTTCTCCCGCAAGACTTGGATATACTTCTTGAAGAAGAAGGATGAAGCATTCAAGTGGTTCCGTACCTTCAAGTCCTTGGTTGAAAATCAAATAGGGCAGAAGATCAAAATTTTGAGGATCAATAATGGAACCGAGTATGAGTCAAATGAATTCATTGACTATTGTAGGGAAGCTGTCATTAAGAGGGAGACCACCACTGTGTATACTCTCGAACAAATTGGTGTTGCTGAAAGGAAGAATAGAACCATTGTGGAAGCTGCCCGTGCCATGCTTTATGACCAAGGTCTTCCGAAGTTTCTATGGGGAGAAGTTGCCAACACTGCTGTGTATGTTCGAAATACATGCCCACATTGCGCATTGGACTCCAAAAATTCTTCTCTGGTAAGAAGCCCGATGTCTCCCATTTTAGAGTTTTTGGAAGTCCTGTTTATTTTCTCGTGCCGAAATAAAAGAGAAGCAAGTTGGTGCAGAATGATATATGGAGTACATGATGGTACTGGATGACATGATTGCACAGGTGGACAAATGGAGTTCTCCCTAGTTAAGAGGGAGTGTTAATATTGGGCAACTAGGTCCAAACTCCATGTTGCATCGCTCATATGATGATGATGA
>JAXQQM020091036.1:0-36926 GCA_034641835.2 Pinus albicaulis | reverse complement strand
AAAATATGAACACAGATAACAACTATGGAGAATTAGAAGCCATATATATATATATATCTTAACTCTAAGAAGGAGCTATCATTCATCAAGACATGTTCAGAATGCTGAATTAAAAATTTAATTTAGGCATACATTCACCATAATAAATTAAACATCAATCAACTCGCGACATCACACACAGCAGCAACCCGATTTCATTATCAATATCAAAACAACATACAGGTGCTCCGTAGAGTCTATTACTTCACACAGATCTCTCCTGAGGCTCCTCTTCTCACTGGACTGACTAACTAACTCGAAGCTAACTGCCTGCATGCCTATTTGTTTCTTGCTGATTGACACTGTTGTAGAGGTAAATCCCCTCTGCGGACACAGGAAATCCCTACTAGCCCAGATCGGGTCTAGCAACAATTGTTCATGCTATAGTGCAGGTTCCTAATTGCAAATAAACCAACTAGCGATGAAGGCTTACCTGGAATCCAACGTTGTTTCTTGTAAAAGAGGTAGCGCTCCCATTCCTTAGCCCTGGCAGATCACGATCCCCACGATCTCCATGATGGACACCTGCACATGCAAGAAACAAAACAAACACAAGCGTAAAGTCCAGCAGATGCAACTATATGTCAGTTAGAAAGGACATAACTCATCATTATAAACAACAAGAAGAGTGGAACCATAACCAATAGTCATTTATTATTAATCAATCAAAGGAAGAATACAACCATAGTTCTGACGTTGAATTCTCCTTCGGAGGGTCGCCAGCAGAACACGTCTCGAAAATCCTGTCAAGGATGGGACAAACCTCTCTCTTCGGATCTTGACAATAGTCTCCTTGCTTAGATTTGGCCTTAAGGGAGATATGGAGGCTCTTGCAGCGTAAGGCTCTTGGGAATTTGGGAACTTGAAGACTAGCTTGCAAAGGAGATGAGAAAGCTTTTATAGATGGAGGAAGGGGAGTTGGGATCCCTATAATCATGGGATTGGCTCTATCATCAAGGAAGCTTCCATGAGACGTGGAAAACCACTTCCTCTCTATGGAAATCTGTAGCCAAACTTCCCAACTCAAGATAGATATCAGTTCCTGGATCAGTTAGGACGAAACTTCCGCCATTTATTTTTTTTAAACACTCCTTAAATTGGCTGGTGCGAGTGTCAATCTGGGACAGAGCGCCAATTGGTGTGACCTCTTTGAAGTATTTTCCCCATTGGCGCGGGTACAGAACTGGCTGCCCGCGCCAATGCAAAAAGGGGTGTTTTTAGGGTTTTTCAGCAGGAGATGTCTTCAGGGGGATGAAAGTACATGTTCAGGGGAATACCATGAAAGTATTTTCAAGTTATGTCACTGCTCACAGGTCACAAAATGAGCCCTCCAATGTGTGAGATGGGGATTGTAGGGACGGTGAAAAATTGTTGTGTAACAGATGCCCCCTAAAGCATGAGGCCCGAGATAGAGAGAGGGGTGAAATGCTTTACGAGAACGTGTCCAAATGAGAACTCTGCCGTCGGAAAACCTGCGTGAAGAAGTACAACTGATGTCTCAAATACATGATATATATGTGGTATGGGCGCAACCATCCATAACATAGTATACAATAATCCAGATCCAAGGCATGGACACAGCCATCCAGTGAGGATCGATAAATAGACTCAGGTATGGTCGCAGCCATCCAGTAAGTGAGTCATGTAAATAATCATAATAATCCACAAAATCATAGCCTGGATTACAAAAAACACAATCCAGGGTCTTACGCTCCATCTCAATCTGAACACAGTACAAGTCCGAGCATGTGAAGAAATGAGCTGAAGTCGAACATGCAAGAACATCGTCTGATTACCAGCTAATGATGAAAGCTGTTAACAAACGCGAGAGATACCACCAATAATGACAATGGCCCTCAAGGTACTATAGGTACAATATATGGCATGTGAATCAATGAGCTGGCATCGAACACCTGTAGAATCACTAGATCAGAGGCTAATGATGAAAACCTCGCGTCGAATGCGAAGAACCTTCCATTGAGGCATGCAGGCTCCAAGGCACCAGAACGGAGTCTCTAGATCAGTTACCTCGATAATGAGCTGAAGTCGACAGGAAGCGGCCTTGATCGAAGGTGGGCCATAGTGTTTCCCACATCATCGATGCGAGACAGAGGAACATAATGTTTTTGTGAATCACAACCAGATGAGAATCAGAGGAAGGTTGGTACTTGCAAAGGTCAACTTCTCTTGAACATATGAACGGCACGATAGTGGACTTGGCAGTATTTGACATCAAAAGATCAGAGGCCATAGTGACGAGGCAAAGAGCAGATGAGAGGTCAAAAGGGATTACCCAAACCCATGGAGGCAAGTGAAAAACGAGATGAGATGTCCCCAACCCGACACGAATGCAGACAAGTGCCATGTTCAAGAGCGACATACTGCCGACACGACAATGATGCTGGTTCCATTTTTCCCCACCATTTCTGGCGAGTACCCCAATTATTTTTAATAAAAATCTTGAAGGGGATAGCATATGCTTGTAATATAAGTCCATCCTTCGGACGAATCCATCCTAGTACATATAACGAGCCCTAGGAAGGAGCGACTCAAATAGCGTCATCATGACTGAATCTGATGTCATCAGGTTTTAACGAGTCTGACAAAAGAAGAACTCGACGTATTTTCATATTTAGAGAGTTTGAAAAGACAGCTGAAAAGTAAACTCCAACGGTCCCTTTTAATGAATAGTTCCTCAGATCTGAAAAGGTATAAAACTATGTCTAAGAAAACCTCCTAGTTGCGATAGGCTAGGGTATTCCTTTTTCGTAAATAATCTATCCCAACTCAAAAAAGGGGTAAACTTATACTGGGTAGATGTCGTTTCGCAGCCACTTTAACGAGATCGAAACGACAAGGGCCTCAACAATATTTTCATGTTTAGAGAGTCAGAAAAGAGCTAAAAGATGACTCCAAAATGACTTTTTCGTGTTTTTACCGAGTCCGAAAAAGTATAAAATACAAAACACAGAGGCAAGTGTAAAATCCATTTTTGACAAAATACATCAAAATATTAATGAAAATGCCTTTTAAAACCTATTTTAGATTTCAAAAAGTTATAAATAGTCTCAAATGGAAAAAACAAAATTACTTTTACTATTTACCTCATTTGGAGAGCAGCAGTGGTCCATTTTGTGCAAACCTTCTGACGGCGATGGCGACAGATCCGGGCTACCATTCAGATTCCCGTTCGTTCCAGGTAAGAGGCTCTTCCATGTACTCCATTTTAATCCATTTTTTCATAGTTTTCCATTGCTCATTAGATTTATGTGGAAGATTTTTGTAATTTTAGGGCTCCGCCCATTGGCGCGGGTATCGAGCACGGACCCGTGCCAATGGCCTTTTGTATACAAAGATCTCGCGCCAACTGGCGCGACTGTTAAGGAAACAGCTGCGCCAATGGCGCAACATGGTTTTCCATTTCTAAATTCCAAATAACTAGTTATTTGAATGGATTTCCAAGTATACCAGAGATCTAACCAAGGGTTTTTGACCATGTTGATGCAGGCAACCGAGTACAATGGTGATCGAATGGAAAGAGAGGGAGCATGGGAAAGAGGAAGAATTAGCCATGGAGAACGAAACTTGTATGAATGCTCTCAAGAACTGCAGGCTTAAAAAGTTCTTCCTGACACCTTGCTTACGAGCTCAACCTGAGCTCCTACAATACCTGATCAATATTTGGGATGAAAATGAACAAGTGTTCAAGCTGCGGGATCAAGTATTAGAACTGGAGGTTTCTGACATATACTTCATAACCATACTATCGCGCAGAGGTCCAGTGCCCATATTGACATGGAGCAGACCATCTGGTGAAAATATGGAGCAGGTAATGGCGAGGGTGTGCCCAAGGGCATGAACCGGATCAGGAAGCGGAAAGGTAGACATTCACACTGTTGAGGATCTAGCACTCAGAGTAGTGCTACACACCATTACACGAGCTGCAGGATCGCAAGCTCCACATGAGGCGACTAAGGCCCAACTCATACTAGCCTCAGAGTGTATGAGTCCTGCACTGTTTGACTGGGCTACAACGGTGACAGTCAACATGAAGAGATAGCTCACGAAGTGCAAGCAGGCCAAACTGAAGCAGTTTGGCTACGGTTCTATCCTGGTATCTTTCATTCTGGAATGACTACCAATCTTCCAGGGCCAAGGGGCCATAGTAGCTGAGCCAGTACCACGAGAGCCGAGAATGGCTCGCTAGGAAGCACTGATGCCCAGAGCAGGAGGGGGCCAACAGACGTCCTGGAGGTCGGAGTTTTTTGGGTGGCTACGGCGTCAGTTGATCGTAGTCGAAGACTGGCCATATACAGGGACCGATTTCACTGGTAATCTAGATCTTCCACTCCTGGAGGGAGATGACTGGGACGAGGAGTTGGGTAAGATCGTCTTTTTTATTTTTGTGTTTTATGATTTTTTTTTGTTAATACATGTCCATTCTGACAGCATTTATATGCATATGCAGATGTCGGCCCAGAGAGACCAGCCGGTATGTCTCCCATTTCACGGAGAACTCATCCCGCAGCTGACCCTCAGGCAGAGGGTGCCGAGGGAGGAGAGTTGGTCCAGAATCTCGAGGGGATCGTCCGGGGGATTCCAGACTACGCTCAACTGGCAGATGTCCCACTAGCATACCAGAGACATACGGTGGGAGTGCCTATTCGCCTCCACCATCTTCTGAGATGCTTAGTGAATGTCGTGGCTTGTTATCATGAGCACCACGCAGATTAGACACCTAGGGCTTTATTTCATGCATATTTTTTGAGAGACATGTCATCTCGGATGTATAAAGAAGAACATGTGTATTTTGATTTATGTAATTGACACTATGTAAACATTTCGATAGATATATATACATACCTATTTCTGGATGGATCTCTTCACATGTGATGATGTTTTGTTTATAAATTGCGCAAATGTCTATCTAAAACCAAATTAGCTACTGCATCCGTTAATGTATTCATATGTCTAGGTATATGTTGATATGTAATATAGTCAAAGTTTCTTTCCAGTAAACGAATACGCAGATACAGCCGTAAAATAGATGGATTTCTGACTGAATAATGCCCGTTGAGCTGTAATACTACAAGTTGTGAGTCTAGATACACAAGTAATTCACGGATACCAAGGTTTACAGCCTCGGTTAATAATTCTAACACAACACTATATTCCGCGATGTTATTTGTAGTACATCCCAGACACCCACCTTGCAGGTTGACCAACTCACCAGCAGGATCGTAGATTACCCAGGCTGCCGAAGACAGATTCCTGGTACTGCGGGAGGCACCATCCGCGAAACCAACAAACGGATTGATGGACATCTGCACAATCAGGAAGACCCGATCAGCAGAAAGATGTTTACAATGCACACCACACCACACATGCACACAAATGAAATAACACACCTATGTACACACACCACACCAAAAATCACTTCAAGCGTAGTATTTTTTCAGGTACAACCCATTTCTGGGCTGCGCCAACGGAACTCCTTCATAATCTATAAGCTCATAAGCCCCATTCTTCAAAATGCATTTTACTATGTAGGGCCCATGCCACATAGGTTGGAACTTGCCGGCCCCAAGCTTGTCATGCGCTTGATCGTATAAGAGGACGAGGTCCCCTTCGACAAAGGAACGTGGAGAAACTGATTGATCAAAGTGTGCTTTGACCCGCTTTTTCTGTGCTTCAATGACTAAAGCAGCCAAACGATGGGTTTCATCTAACCGTTCCAAATACAAAAGATTCTCTTCCTCAGCAGAAGTGTCGGGTAGAAGTTCCACAGCTAATTTCAAAGAAGGAATCTCGCATTCAACCGGAAGAGTTGCTTCCAGACCATACACCAATTGAAATGGTGTGAATCTAGTTGCACTCTTTGCAGACGTCCGGTATGCCCATAGAGCTGAGAACAGTTGGAGGTGCCAATTGGATTTGTGGATACCAACTATTCGTTGAAGCATAGTGACCAGAACCTTGTTCACTGCTTCAACCTGGCCATTTGCCTGAGGGTAATATGGCGTTGAGCTATCGTGGCGTAAGCCCAATCTTGAAGTCAGCTCGGCCATCATATAATCTCGGAAATGAGTACCATGGTCGGTAACGATGGCCTGAGGGACCCCGAAATGTGCAATGATGTGGTTGAAGATGAATTGGGCAGCTGTCTTACCGTCGGCAGCTAGTGTAGGCATCGCTTCGGCCCACTTCGTAAAGTAGTCTACGACGACGATTATATACGCATGCCCCCAGGCCGAATGAGGGTTACACGTCATAAAATCTACGCCCCATTTCGCAAAAGGGCCAACAGTAATAACAGGATGCAAAGGGAGAGGCGGCACGCGCATCTTGCGCTGAAAGACCTGGCACGCGTGACATTTACGGACTGCGAGGATACAGTCTTTGAATATTGACGGCCAGAAGTATCCTGCTCGCAGAATTTTCTGGGTAGTGGCATATCCGGACATATGTCCACCACAGGCGCCATTGTGGCAGTGATTTAGGATCCTTTCAGCCTCTTCCAAGGTTAGGCACCGACGGAGCACCGAATCAACTCCAATGCGGTATAAGGTATCTCCTACGATGCGGTAGGGTTGAGACTGATGTCGAATCCGACGTCGGGCATCTTTAGTCAACTCAGACCGGAATGTGGAGGCCTGAAGATACACAATTATGTCGCCGTACCAAGGGTCGCGAGTACTGATAAGGAAAAGAGTGTCGTCCGGGATATGATCCTCGGAGTTTGAAGGAGTGGAGTCTGTTGGGAGTGAGCATATAAGATCCGCGAAAACCAGTGATTTGGTTGACTTAGCAGTAGTGAACTCTAAGTCAAACTCCTGCAGGATAACGATCCATTTGGAGTATTTTCCCCCCAGTAATTGTCGAGAGAGAATATATGTCATGGGGTTGCAATTCGAAACCACTTTTATCGTATGTAGCAGGATGTAGTGGCGAAAACGCTGCACAGCGTGTACTGCGGCTAACGCTAGCTTCTCGACATGAGCATAACGTGTTTCTGTGTCGAGAAGGTTCCGTGATAGATAATAAACGACATGTTCATTTCCATCATCGTCATCCTGCACCAGAACCATAGCTATGGTGCTAAACGCGGCGGCGAGATAC
Source organism: Pinus albicaulis (assembly GCA_034641835.2). Classification (NCBI taxonomy): domain Eukaryota; kingdom Viridiplantae; phylum Streptophyta; class Pinopsida; order Pinales; family Pinaceae; genus Pinus; species Pinus albicaulis. Next base: position 29,768 of record JAXQQM020091036.1, on the reverse strand, counting down.
AAAGTGAAATCACGGTGATAATTAGGAGGACGAAGCAAAGGAGCATTAACCAGTAACGTCTTAAGCTTCTCAAAGGATTCTTGAGCAATGTCATCCCAATGGAAGGGAACGTTCTGCTTTAGAAGACGCGTGAATCCTTTGGCCACCTCCGCGTAGTTCGGGATAAAGCGTCGAAGGAAGTTAGCTTTTCCCTGTAGACTCTACAACTGATATAACGAGGAGGGTGATGGGAGATTGATGATAGCCTCGACCTTTAAAGGGTCAAGGCGAATTCCGTCTTTGGAGACTATGAATCCCAAAAGACGGCCAGAATCCACGCAAAAGACGCATTTATGAGGATTAAGCCTAATATTGTAGCGCCTACAGCGAAGGAAAATCTGGCGGAGGTGTTCAGGGTGGTCCTCTCGCCTAGCTGAGTGAGCTGGCAAGTCGTCCAGATAAGGCTGAACGATATGGCGTATGTCATGAAAAGCGTAAGACATCGCCCGCTGGAAAGTGGCTCCAGCGTTCTTCAAGCCGAACGGGAGCTTTTTATAAGCGAAAGTACCCCACGGACAGATGAATGCAGTCTTGTGCTGATCAACAGGTAGAATGTTTATCTGATTGTACCCGGAAAAGCCGTCCATCAAGGAATAAATCTCACTTCCGGCACATTCGTCGATGATTTGGTCTATGAACGGAGTGGGATAGTTATCCTTCGGACAGGCGCGATTAATATTGCGGTAATCAACACAGACCCTAATAGTACCCTACTTTTTATCGACAGGGACAATGTTTGAAACCCATTCTGTGAGGGGGATGGGATAAATAAAGCCCGCGTTCAGAAGTTTTTCAACTTCTGCCTTAATTGCAGCGGCTTTGCGAGGATGCACCGGGCGTAAGCGTTGGCGCACGGGCTTCGCACCAGGGTAGGTTGGAATCTAATGCACTACGATACTGGGATCAATCCCAGGCATTTCCTCATAGGACCAGGCGAATACATCTATGAATTCTTTAAAAAGATCAGTATAGACTTGTATCTCATCAGGAGAACAAGTCACTCCCACGTGTATGTTCTCAACGATCCCCGGTTTAATGGAGATGTTGATCGGGATGGTTTGAGTGATATTACTCAGGTTTCCTTCCGAAAGAACCTCGTGCATCATAATGGGTGTTTGGAGAGGTGGAGTGGGAACCTGAGATGCAAAACGCTCTAGACAATCTGACATTGCCCCCAGGCAGGGCATAAAGGAGGAACGATGATGTCCATCGCTCCAAGGCAGCTCCTCAAGAGACATTGTTTCAACAATGGCTTCATCAGAAGGAAAAATCTCTTTGAGAGGATCAGGCGAATCGGCCTGACCGAGCCAGGGGGATTGAGAATAGATGTCTAAAGCCATGCTCAAAGGAGCATGCTGAGGAGGGGGAGGATCGGATGCGGCGACGATTTCACAGTAGCTAATCTCTACTGGAGTTAAGGGCATCGATTCTCCAAACTTAGTCTCCTGCTCAGGTGTAGGGATGAGCCATGGGTCGTCAGACCTAGAGATCATGTTAACTTGAGCGGTGTGCGGTGGTGGTGTGGGAAAAATACCCATGAGGATGGGGTCTTTGAAGAGACGGGGCCCTACACTGTCAAGGGGAATCGGGATCTGATCCACGTATGGAACGTTGTTCTCGGAGGTGGAGGTGAAGAAGGACAACTGATACACCGTAACTATTTTCCCTCGTGAGGGAACTTAATAAGTCGAAAGAGGGTGGATGGCATGCATAGCATGGCGTGAGTCCAGTTGCGGCCAAGAAGTATATTGTAGTTGAGCTTAGCATCAACCACTTCTACTTCTACGTTGATAGTCTTCCCCTGTAAAGTAATCGCTAGACTCTCGAGAACACCCGGGGGTTTGGATTCCCAACCATCGAATGCCTCTAGGGCATTGGGAGAGGATGAAAGGGCTAGAGAGCCAATGGCCTTCCAGCAAGAAGATGACATGACGCAGGTAGAAGCACCTTCATCCACAACGGCCCTATGGATGTTAAGACCGTTGATCCCGACTTGAATAACAAGAGCGATCTGATGTGGAAGTCGGGGGGTGAAATTTTCTAAGTCAAAGGTGAGAAGACTAGAATCGGCGGGATCGATTCCACCGATTGCAGATAATAAAGCTTTCCGTTGTGAAGGACAAATTTGAAGAACTTCCAAAGCAGACATGGCAGAGGGCGCATGTGCCATATCCTCAACAATACTGTAGTGCTGAGTGGCACGAGCATTCGGATTGTAGAAAGACTTTCGTAGAACACCTTTAGAAGGTGGCCTCACAACGGGTTCAGCAGTAGGCTTCTCGATTTCCAACGAACCGGAGACAGGTGGGGGAGGTGGACCATCCGCAACTGCCTTCCCCGGTGCCTGACGTGATTCGTTGTAATCCTTCGAACGCGTGGCGATAGAAATAGGTGCAGCGCCATTCATCATAAAGACTTGGGACCCAAATGGTGTAGATGGTGAAGGCTGTTCAACCATCTGGGTCTGCTGAGACGTGAACGGTTCTTTAAGAACTGCCGGAGTCCCTTTGGAGCCTTTTAGAAGTTGACTAACCTCAGATCGTCGAGGACAATCCTTAGTATAATGATCTCCTTCACAGATGAGGCAGGGGTACTTCGGTTTGCGTTGGGAACCGTCCTCGGTCCGAGGCTTGGAATCTGGCTTTGGGGCATCGGATTTGGATTTACCTTTGCCCTTCTTCTTCCCTTTGGAGGCCTTCTCCGTAGGATTGGCCTGAACGGCATTAACCTCCGCAGTTTTGCCAGAATCGGTAGGGGCGGGAGGAGCAGAATTATTGGACGAGTTATACTTCTGCTTCCCATTCGAAGATTTCTTCGAATTCTGAGACACGGAACCAGTAACACCATCCATCGCCGGGGTAGGTGGAGCTTTAGAGGTTCCAGACTGTGGAGCATCAGGCAAGATATCATACAGCGTGCCGGATTGTGAATATACCAAATCCAGATATTGAGCACGCGCTATGGCTTGTTCTTCGGTCACACACGCTCCCATAGCAATATCTTGGGCAATTTTGTTAACGAAGGAGGTGGTGAACCAATGAGTTAGTATCTGATCAGGTATATGAAACTTGATCAGTCTACGATGACGTCGCCACTCATGAATGTGATCAGAAATGTGGGTGGCTTTGTCCTGCTTCAAAGAAGTCAGGAGATGCGTCCCGGCTTCGTAGCGAACCGGTAACTGAAAATGAGTCAGAAAAGCCATGGCTAACGTATTGAAATCTTGAAAGATGCCACGGGATAATTCGATATACCACTTAGCAGCAGCGCCAGTCAAAGTGCGCTGGAAGAGGCGCAGACGGATTGAATCATCCACCCAAGAGTTGGACGAACACCAAAGATGGTAAGTCATCACATGAGCTTGGGGGTCCTCTCCAGCTTTTCCCTCAAACTTGGGGCAATCACTGGGCACCTTGGTAGGAACCAGAGGCCAATAAGGATTATGCAGAATTGGATCATTCGTTAATTTCGAAACATCTGGAAACTCCAAGGTAGCCAGAAACGGCAATGGCGGATTGGACGGCATACCTGGCCCTGGAAAAGGACCAGTACCTGTACTCCATGCTGGTTGGGAATATCCCTGCCCCCATGGGTTCTGTCCAGCAGGATTCTGACCGTAGGGGGCATAGGTGGTATAACCAGCCTGATTTGGTTGCTGGTAACCAGCGTACGGGGGTTGGTAACCAGAGTATGGACCCTGATTATGAGTTGGCCCCGTGTAAGCAGCATTTGGATTTGGTTGTTGAGCATAGGTGTAGCCGGGTTGTTGAGGACGATAGTTAGAACCTTGGGGCTGGCTATAATTCGGTCGGTATTGACCATGAGAATAGTAGCCACCTTGAGGTTGAGTGGGCTGCTGATAGGTGGAACCCTGCGGAGCCTGATAATTTGGGTGCAGCGGTTGATTTGGCTGCGGGATCGAATGAGTCGGTTGCTGGGCAGGGTTGATAGGATGTGCAGGCTGGCCTAGTTGAGCAGGCTGACCTGGCTGAGCGGGTTGCGCTGGGTTAACAGGTTGACCCGGATGAACAGGTTGTGCCGGTTGCGCAGGTTGACCTGGCTGTTGAGAGACACCAGGTTGCACCGGATGAACCAGTTGGCCTGGAGGTGGAACACCAGGTTGTGCCGGATAGACCGGTTGTCCCGGTGGAGGAAAAGAGCTAGGTGATGGCTGGTAACCGGTTTGACCTGCAGCAGGACCATAAGATGGTCTTGGATGGTATGCAACGTTTGGATTAACATGATACTGAGGTTGCATGGGTTGGGAAGGTTGGACTTGTCCCCCAGGATCGTATACCGACCCCGGTTGGTACCCCGGCGGAGGTTGCACAGGTTGACCGGAAGGGTTGTAATATTGTCCTTGCGGACCGTATGATGGCCCTTGCTGGCCTGCAGGATAGCCTTGGATGGGCTGGCCCTACGGGTTATAAGGATAGCCAGGCTGGCCCGAAGGTTGGCCTTGGAAAGGTTGCCCTTGCAGGTTATAAGATTGCCCAGCCTGGCCATACGGTAAACCTTGAGCATGAAGGTGAGCCTCTGGAGCGGGCAAATGTAACATGTTCCCGTGCTCATCGTATTGATCTGGAAAAGCATACACGGGTGTACCATTCTATGCATAATGCGAAAAATAAGAGCGGTTGGGGTCTTGAGAGGTTTGTCCAACCTCGGGGTTCGGTTGTTGTAGGGACAACCGATACTCCTCCGGAGAGATGTTCTCCGGCACAGCCCTCGCAGAGGGTGCCGTAACAGCGGGTGCAGACGCGGCCACACAGACAGTGGGCCGAACAGGTACAGAGGTGATGGGAGTCTTAGGAGACATCTCTAATGAAGGAACCACTGGCCTCGTAGAAGGAGCTGATACCCCCATAGAGGCTGCGGCGGCAATAATCTGACCCAGGGATCTATACCCTGCTGGTAATGAGGGACTGGGTGATGACATAACAACTGGTTCAGGGTTTTCTCCTGGAAATAATCTCTGAGGAAATAACTGGTAATCCTCACCGGACGTGGGGATTTCCTCGCTGGATTCACTCATGATTGAGCCTGCCGCTAGATCTCGTAATAGACGGCGAGGACTAGGAGGAAAAACAGCAGCTATAAAAGGCGAACCCGATGTAAGAGAAAGGAACTCTACCCCTACTCTTAATTCAGACCAAGGGTCGGAAAAGGGCCAATTGAATTCAACTGGTCCCCCAAAGGGTTGCTCAGCAAGAACTGGTCCCCCGTCAGGAAACTCGGAAACAATGGGCTGCTGAGGTCCAACAGAGGATTGTGAAGCCTCTGATGAATTGTCCGTATAAGGACTACCAGTAGACGAAACTGAGGGTTCCGCCACTGTGGTAGTAACGATAAGAGAAAAGATCAAACACACACACGGGCTGAAAAGGAGTCAAGACACACAATCAAATGGCCAACAAGCAAAATCTAACAAGGCATGTGATCGCGGGTGATTAATTTTTTACCACATTGAAAAATAGGAAACTTCACCGTTTCATGTTTTAAGAGTCGAGAAACGGATAAAAGGTGACTCTATCTCTTTCAGTTTTGAAGCAAGCGTGAAAGGACAAGCGCTTGGTGATCCTTTCAAATTTAAAGAGTCAGAAAATATCAAATGACTACTCAGGAATACTAGGAAAAGGGTGTACCAAATAACCGTGAACTGCAATATACACCTTGGTTTCAAAATGAAAGAGAAATCAACCAAGGACTTAACGTACGTGCAGGCAATCTCCCCGAATGCTTTGTCTGATGTATCACGGGTATAGGGCGGCAGACTCAGCTTCCTATGGATAAAGGATAGAAACCTAGTGGGGTCTCCCTTTATATACGCAACGGTACGGGGAGCACAAGTCCGTACTAGTGCTGTCTAAAGCCAAGAGGCGAACGATAGCTACTAGGTTTTAAGACGCCGGAACACGTCTCTAGCCTAGACCTCTAAATGTGTTTCGTTAGATTTCAATGTTGCCTTAGTGTAAATTGAGTAAATTTTAAAGTTTATCTTCAATTACGTTTCAGTTTTCAGGCCCTAGCGAATGTAATGTTTCAAAATCTCCTAAATGCACTCTATATGCCACAGTATATCATTTCATTCGATGAAAGCTATTTATGAGAGAGTTGAGAGCTTTTCACACAATAACGAAATGAATAGAAAACAACCAATGACGTCTCTAATGCAGCTAATAAAAACTAAAAAGCTTTTCGTTCAAGGTTACCAATCACTAATAACACCGAAAAGATCTAATTCACATTAACTAATGAAAAGCAAAAGAGATTTTTTTTTTTTATATTTTCAATATTTCAGAGCAAAGTGCACTAAAAAATGAAAACTAATGCACAGGCGATTCTAGAAATGATGATAAGAGAGCAAAAACAAACAAATTTCACTCAATAGCAAACACAATCAGACCTCAAATCGACCAACAGTCCCTCAAAACCAATAAAGTCCCAAAGACACAAATGAGTCGTGTAATCTAGGCCCAAAACGAGACAAAGCGGAATTCAAACGAAGGAGGAGTCAATCACTCAAATAGCGCAATAAAATAATAAACAACTGTCAAATGAATGCAGGGAAGAAATCACAAGGCTGACTGAACTGATAGAAACCAAAAACTCCCAAGGAAGGCTCGACACACCATAGCACCTAGATGACCTAGGGCTAGAATGCAAAAATCGATGGAAATGGGCAAACAACCAAAGGACGAAGGTAAGAGTCAGTCAATCAAGGCTCCAAAACACTCAAGCAGTCGAAAAAATGAAACCAAAATTAGAGATAAGGCTCAGAAAGCTCAAAATCTAGCAAACCCTAGTAGTCCCCACCACTGGCGCGACTGTCAGGCTGCAACTAGCGCCATATCAGAATTGGCGCGGGTAATACATTGACAACTAGCGCCAATTGGCGTGACTATCACGCTAAAAAACGCGCCAGTCAAGTTTGCTATGCTAAAATAAAAAATAAGCAATCCAAGATCAGACCAGTGATGTTTGGAGTTTTCAAAAACCCAAATTCACAGAAATAACCAGCCCAAAAGAGTTGATCAAGCAAGCAGAATCAAGAATCAACCGAAGAGACAAGACAGTGCTTCAAATGTTCATTTCACAAACTAAACCGGAGATTGACTAAAGCAGCTTTTATCTACTTCACAATTGCAGAGAAAAAGTGTTTCGAAGGCTATCTGGCCAACTTCAGGCTCCGTCTATAGCTCATAAAATGAACAACAACAAGCTAACGATCCCCAGCGAATTCGCCAAATTGTTGTGGAGGTAAATCCCCTCTAGGGACAGAGGCGATCCCCACTAGCCCAGACTGGGTCTAGCAACAATCATTCACGCTATAGCGTGGGTTCCTAATTGCAAATAAACCGACTAGCGATGAAGGCTTACCTGGAGTCCAATGTTGTTGCTTGTAGAAGAGGTAGCACTCTCGTTCCTTAGCCCTGGCAGATCACGATCCCCACAATCTCCGTGATGGACACCTGCACATGCGAGAAAAAAAACAAACGCAAGCGTAAAACCCAGTAGATGCAACTATATGTCAGTTATAAAGGACATAACTCATCATTATAAACAACAACAAGAGTGGATCCATAACCAATAGTCGTTTATTATTAATCAATCAAAGAAAGAATACAACCACAGTTCTGACGCTGAATTCTCCTTCGGAGGGTCGCCAGCAGAACATGTCTCAAAAATCCTGTCAAGGATGGGACAAACCTCTCTCTTCGGATCTTGAGAATAGTCTCCTTGCTTGGATTTGGCCTTAAGGGAGTTATGGAGGCTCTTACAGCATAAGGCTCTTGGGAATTTGGGAACTTGAAGACTAGCTTGCAAAGGAGATGAGCAAGCTTTTATAGATGGAGGAAGGGGAGTTGGGATCCCTATAATCATGGGATTGGCCCTATCATCAAGGAAGCTTCCATGAGAGGTGGCAAACCACTTCCTCTCTATGGAAATCCGTAGCCAAACTTCCCAACTCAAGATAGATATCAGTTCCTGGATCAGTTAGGACGAAACTTCCGCCATTTATTTTTAAAAAACACTCCTTAAATTGGTTGGCGCGAGTGTGACTCTAGGACAGAGCGCCAATTGGCACGACCTCTTTGAATTATTTTCCCCATTGGCGCGGGTACTAAACTGGTTGCCCGCGCCAATGCAAAAAGGGGTGTTTTTAGGGTTTTTCAGCAGGAGATGTCTTCAGGGGGATGAAAGTACATGTTCAGGGGAATACCATGAAATTATTTTCAAGTTATGTCACTACTCATAGGTCACAAAATGAGCCCTCCAATGTGCGAGACGGGGATTGCAGGGACGGTGACAAATTGTTGTGTAACAGACACCGTCGGTATTTTCTTATTTTCCGCTCAAATTCCTTCCGCTTCTTCTTTATCACTGGGAGTTCTACTGATTGTTCTTGTATCCCATCTCTATCATTTGCGCTGCTCTCTACTAATTTTGCGCCACTTTTATTATGTATTTCGGAAACCGTGACAACTCCCTATCTAATTTGATTGTGTTCTGCCACCCTTCCTCCAACTCTTCGAAACTCAAAACTGTTCTATCCCCAAAAAAAAGGCCCCAACACAACTCTTAAAGAATAACCGGACTCTAGCACAAGATCAAATTAAATAACAGGAAGATCAGCATCGCAGTGAAAGAAGTTTTGACATGGGCGATTGAGTATTTTTATGGATAAAATTATAAAAAGAAAAATCCCTCGAGCAAGAAAAGAAGGATCATAAATTATCACTCAAGTAATATGGTCCTTACAAGGTGCTACAAAATATTGGTATTATGGCATACAAATTAGAGTTTCCCAAATCTTCTCAAGTACACTCAGTATTCCATGTTTCATGATTAAATATGGTTATAGGTGACAAGATTCCAGTTCAAACAATATTTTCAGAACTCTACGAGCAAGGAAAAAACATATTGGAGCCTGAAGTAGTCAAGGAAACAAGAACACAACAGCTACGAAATCGATCAATTTCAGAGTATCTCATTAAGTCGAAGAACATACTTGTTGAGGATTCCACATGGGAGGATGGCTATTTTATGTAGAAGTATTCAAAAATACTCAAGCTTTATGTAAAACACTTTTTGAAGGACAAGGGCATGTTAGATCTCTATAATACTAATGTAGCCCCCATATTGTTATAGGCGTGCCCAAAATAATCGCATGAGTATTATTGTTTTTCCCTTACATTATTGTTGTTATGTAGGCCTTGATTATATTGTGGCCCTTTAGACTCCTATATATACCAAGGAGGTCTTGACATTTGTATCATCCATTAATTTTTCATTTATGTGATGTAAAAGGAGTTTTCACCCTCAAAGAGGCTTATTTTCAAGTCATTGATCTATCTTGTCTTTTCTTTTATGATATGGTTACATAACATGCATAAACTAAAATGTAACAATGTGAATATGCATACCTTTGTTCCTTCACATATTAATGTGATATCTAACTAGATCAAATTCATAAAATCCTTCGCTATCTCCTACAGATCCGATTTCCATTAATAGCCTCAATAAACTACATGTGTCTCAGACAAGGAAAGTAAAGATCCATTAGTGTTAGCGATATATCTAATAAAAAAATTTAGTTCCAACATTAAATAATACATCATGAAATAAACATTAGGGAGAAATTTTCATAAAATATTGATTAAAAAATTTATGGTTTACATATACCTCGGTGTTTTACAAGTCTTCCCTGGATTCCTTAGCTCCTTATCCTCCTTAGCTTAATTGTAATGACTAATATTACCACAGCAATACAAGTAAGTGGTCTTTATAATTCCACAAGCATAAGGGTAATAACTTTTGAGGTTTTTTCTATCTCCTCTTCCCCTAAGAAGGGTCTCATTTTATAGGAATCTCAGAGATTTGGTAGCATTAATCTAGACACCTAGAGCTAAGAGAATTTAGGATAAATGAGACCCATTGCTAGGTCATTTTAACATAGTTTGAGTTTATCATATTTACGAATGCAATTCTAGAATATTTAACCCTTCATCACTCCTTTTTCAAATACAAATAGTAGTGGGAAGAGTTGCTTTGATCCATTATAACTATCAGCGAGTGATGCAATACCATTTTTCTGATGATTAGGAACGACGAAGCATGAAAGTGAATATTTTCATGGATATGGGAGTGGCATCGTTTCTCTCAACTGAAGTGAGTAAAGGCCAGGGTCTTTTCCATTCCTAAGGGTGAAAAATAAGTGGATAATAGATGCCCCCTAATGTATGATGTTACAAGAGATATTTATGACCAAAATTCATTACAATATGTTGGTTCAGGAAAAATTGAAGGAAGCAACCAAGAACTAAGGAACTAGTTAGGATTTTTCCAAATAATCATGTCTTAATCATATGTAGATCATCCCTAAGGGGGAATACCTATGCTCAATACAATAAATAACTGTACATGATCGCCAACACTATACATTGTGGATCCTTGATATGAATTCTAAATACAGGGCCATTAAGGAAGAATCTAACCATGTCATCAAGAAATATATTATAGCCAGTATCATATACAATATGGATAAAATTCATAGTAAAAACAGTAGGACATCAGACATAGAGAAGAAAGGTGCCCCAGACTGGTCCTAAAAGTACATGATATGGTACATACTCCATCGCAACTTGGATTGGGTGTCAAATCATAATGAAATGTTACTAAAACCAAGGTATTCATGTCAAACCCAATGTTAAAAATTTACATCATTTGAATAGATGAGCTCATGTCAAGCATGGTAGATACTACTTGGTTTCTAACCATTAATTTTTCTTATTTACCGAAGCGATGAGGAAATCAATTATGAGAATTGAACCCAAGGTACCTAGTACAATCCACTAAGTGTGAATAGATGAGATGATGTAAAAAAATCATAGACTCAACCAATTTAGGATCAATGAGGAAAACCCATTTTTTATCACTAAGAAGCTTGCCAGTGAGGACTACAACCTCCAAGGTACTACTATTTTCTAGACTCCACTCCTAGATAAATGAGTTGACGTCGATAGGAGGAGGTTTTTCAAAGGAGGGCCTTTATGTATCTACCATCAATGGACACAAAATAAATTGGTATATTATTTGTATATATGAAGTCAATAAATACAACAAAATGTAAACAAGGACTACATGGGACTGACTAACGTTTAGAATTGCCATGAACATATTGTGGCATGACACAAAAGTGACTTGGAAGCATTAAATAATGAGAAAAATGTGATATCATGCAATAATGCTGGAAGAATTGACGAACATTCCATAATGACTTGAAGTGTAACCAACTGAAGGAGTAGAATGATTCATATGTATGGTATGGATCTCAAGAAAGCTATAACCATATGTAGGATAATGATACAAATAGGTGCCATATTTAATAGTGATGTAACTGGAACTACCATTCTTGTTTTGTAAAAATCTATAAATATTTCTTGTGTTTTTTTCGTATGTCCTTCATAGATTAAGAAGCAAGAAAGAGAAAGAAAATACTTGTGATAGTGCCATTTTCATTCAATTTTAATGATCCCGAAAAAGAAGTAAAATGATACTCAATAAGGTGTCATTTTCATAATATTTTAATGAGCCTAAAAAAGAGGTAAAATTATGCCTGAGGAAGTGTCTTCTTCATGGTTTAATAATATTGAAGAAAATATAAGAGTGTGATCGATACCATTTTCATTATTTTAGAGAGAAAGAGGAATGGAGAAGAGTAAGCTCATTGTCTTTCATTCACTACCTAGCATGAAAATAATGTAAAGGAATCCCATCTTATATAAATGAGTGGTATAGACGAAAATCATCTAGCTTTGAGGTGACAGAACTTCTCTATGAATTATGAGGTAAAGAGGCTGGTGAGGTAAATCCACTCATCAGAGAGGTCCCTCCAGGAAAGGATAAGGTCACAAAGTCAAGGTAAATAATGATGAAAATGCAATGGGGAGGAATTTAAATGCAATGGAGGTAAGTGATGCAAGGGAAAATAGTTTGGAAGTATGCATTTTATATTATTAGCAATAAGAATCAATGAGCGCAAAGTGACATAAATATAATCAAGATATTCCATGGGTTATGGCCAGAATAATTTAGAAGAGAAAAATATATGACGATCAATTCAATTCATGGTAGGTATATAGGATTATCAAGTCTATAGAAAGATGTAGCATGGATACAAAAAATAGAAAATGGGTTTTATTCTAGGGAAGCCATAAATAGGTAGGATCTACCACACAAGTTATGATGTGCAATAAATAAAGGTTAATGTCACAGCCTAATAGAATTGAACCTACGACATACTGAAAAACAACGTAGGAAATTAATAATGTAATGTATAGTAGGGAAAAAATTACCCCTTTATGTTGAGATCAAGAACCATATCTATGTTTAGATGATGTCGTTGCACATCAAAATTCTCATGTAATATATTTTCTTCATTTGTCACCTAAAATCTCCAAAATATATTAAAGATCATAGGAAAATGCATAATCTAGACATGTAGATCGTCAAAATGGACATAGGGGATCATGTTGTGGACCCCTTATTAAAAAACCCATCAATAACGTTTTTTCCCATGGTAAAAGTGCCTAAGAGGGAAAATTTGTACATATTTTAGTTGGGAATTTACCCCTCTTGGAGATAAAACCGAATCCCCCTCCATTTTTTTGATGCATATTCCCACAAATCTAGGCTATCAAACAAAATTTCATCTATTATAGGTAATGCTTCATCCCTTAATTATCATTTAATGTTTTTTTCACTTAGTTTTCCAGATAATTGGCCTTAATCAGCCTCTTTTTGGGATCATAACGCTCATATCTCCCTCTCAAGTGTGGATTAGTAATTAAAATGAATTCCATCACCCTGTCTTGGCCAATAAATTTTCCATTTGGAAAAGGAGTTATTTCTCCATATATCTTGCCCTTCTATTTGTTAGGTTGTGGGGTAAACAACATATAATATTCTCCTAGATATACCACAAAATATCCTTTGCATAAATGAAAAGAGAGGAATAGAAAGTGCATATTATTGGCCCTTCACTTGCTAATGTTAGATCTAACTAGATCAAACTGAGAAAATCTCTCTCTAGCTCCTAGATATCATAATCCCATCGCTATCCTTAATACTTTGCACATATCATAAACAAGACAAGAAAATCCCTATTTCAAAGAAAACATATGTTAGTGTTAGAGATTGATATAATAATAACACATTAATATACATTCAAATCCAACATTAAATTATATAACATAAGATACACATTGGGGACAAATATTCATAAAATATTTATTAACAAATGAATGTGTAAATTCTTTAATAGAAATTGCAATTGCTCAAGATTTCAACTTGAAAACAAGAGACACTAGTCTACTCTACTGATATGCGGAATGAAAATCACAATTTATAACAACATACATAGACATTCAATATTCAAAACCAAAAATCCACACTAATTTCTAGGGGAATCCAGCTAGGAAAAACCCCACAATATGTTTTGCATTAATCAGTTGAATAGAGAAACTATTACAATTTCTAGCTCCAGCTCTGAGCTCAACTTGGGAATAATTGTTTTGTCTGCTAAAATGAGAAAAAATTTCCAACACTTAGCTAATTATTTTCCCACTAATCCTCCTATTTCCTTGTGCAAATCCTGAGGAAACTAGCCCCTAAAAGATAGGAATTTCCTCCAAATTTATTGTGCAATTGCCAAGGATTGATCGTAGACTGCATGCAAAACCTGTACACTCAAAACTAGTTTACAATTGATGTCAAACTACCTTGTCATCTCCACATCAACTAAGGAATTAAAATTCCTTGCATGAACTAGCTATTTTGGCTTGATTGATCAGTTAATTAATAGATCTCTGAGTTATACTGTTGTCCCACTACACCACTGACCTTCAACTAACTCTATCAATATTTAGAGGTTAGTTAAATCAATACAACTGAAAATAACTAAACTGGATTAGTAAAATTTAGCAATCACACATGCATAAATAAAATCCAAGCCCTCTAACTTGAATTTACTGAGCTTAATGAGTGACAAGTTCCATGTCACACTAGTTAACTGCCTCCAAGTTTTCCTGCTAATGTGGAAAACTTATTTACTCAATTTGACGAAGGCTAAAGGCAAATTGATCCTTTCTTGCAACATTTTTTCAACACTCCCTATTATCAAGAAAGGGATTTTCCACCACCCCTATCCAGCACATGTGAAATTTGAATTTACCTCTTGACAATTCCTTTTTCAAGATGTCAGCATCTTGCTCCTTAGTTGGAATGAATTGTTTGGTCTCAATCTAGTCTCCTAAACTGAGCTCATTTAATTGTCAACCAGGATTTGTAAACTGCTGAAGTGAAGTGTACTGTATGTACCTAGGTGTTTGTTTCCTAATGCGTTGTGTGTAGTGTTTTGTGATGTTTTTGGTATTTTGTGATGATTTATGATGTTTTTGGTCTTTTGGTAGTTTTATGTTCACAAGGAGAAATGCCTAAAAAGCTAATGGAAAGGAGTTGGTGCTTAAAAACAGAGTTAAGCCTAATTGATGGATAACAACTGACAAATGAAATTGGAAACACTGAAGACAGAATCAAATCTAAACTATGACCAATCAGAAACAAAGCTTGATAATGACTTTTAAGCAAATGATTCAAAACACAAACTAAACTTGAGAAATGATCACTAAGTATGCAAATATTCTAACTAATCAATTAAACAACTAACTTACAATGATGCAACATTTTGTTCTTGATTAGAGATTTGAAACATATTTAGAGGAAAACATTGTTATCATCATAAGATCTTCTATTCTAGAACTAGTTCCTATCTCTATTCTGCAATTCAATTGAATGTCACAAAACCTTTACTCAAAAGTTATTGATTTCTTTTCAAGGTAGGCTTTTGAGGGAGGACTCTGTTTATGAAATGATAAGGAAATTGCAGAGATACTTCAGGCCTTATAGTGATGTTGTCTTCTGTTCATATGGTTATGGATCATTTGTAGATTTTAGAACAAGAAGATGTTTGTGAATAATGAAGGTTGTCTTGTTAATCTTAACAACTGAAGTAATCTATTGTGCAGTGGATGACAATCTAAATGTGAAGTGCAAGTGCAATGAGTTAATCTAAGAATGAACTTAAGATGCCACTAATCTAGAACAATGTTGAACTACAAGTCATCATCAAACTCAAAACAAAGTAACTGAACATGAGTTAAGTGCAATTAAACTCCGGAGCATCCTAACTATACTATTATGCATTATTCTATGAAGTTACACAATCTGTTTGTCCATCATTAGTGATATTTTGGAAGAGTTCCTTCTTTTGGAAGAGGTATTAGAACAATTCTGACTGTGTAATTGAATGCAAATGCAAGCAAAAAGGACTGAAAGCAATGAAAAACTAATATATCATATCCATACCCTACTCGTCATTATGATGTCTTGGGCAAGCGTTTAAGAGTAATAACAGAGATGATACTTAGTGCAAACACACAACTAAATCATTCATTATCACGGTCATGTCTTGAACTTCTTAAGAATTTCTTGGAAGAGTTTCTTCTTGTGGAAGAGTGATTAGAACAAGTGTAACTGTGATAGTGAACAACAAAAAAAAACTACAACTAAATCCTACAGTACTATAGCCATTTTCCATTCATCATTATAATCTTTTGGAAGAATTTCTTCTTGTGGAAGAATTAGAATGAATATAACTACAGTAGCTAATTAAAAACAACTATGAATTCAACTCCTAATCCTACAATACTATAGTCATTTCCCATTCATCATTATAGTCTTTTGGAAGAGCTTCTTCTTGTGGAAGAGTTAGAATGAGTACGACTACAGTAGCTAATTAAAACAACTATTAATTCAAATTCAAAACGTAAAGGCAGCTAGAAGACTTATCTAGTTTACGCAAAATAAATCCGTGCAAGAGGCAGGGGCCCTCTACCACCTGACGGAATTCAACTCCAAATTAAATCACACTTTCAAAACAACACGGTCTGCTCCATTAAAGATGAAATAGTTTGAACATAACACTCTGCGTCTTCAGAAATGTAGCACAGAGTCTAAACAGAATCTAGCATAAAATCTAACATCAAATCTAACATAGCTCTCGGTTTCCCAAGTGCTTATAAAGCAAATGCATATAACAAAACTTGCAACAATTCAGGAACACTGTCTTTCCTTATCGGAATCACGTTAGGACTCTTGAAATGGCTGCGTGAAGAGGAAAAAGACATCTGGACTGAGACAGTCCTAATAGAAGTCTGCTTTCCTAAATGTGTTCCCATGTTCCAAAACCGTACCCAAAATTCGTTTCTTCCTTCATGATGAGCAACGAACCATGTAGACATGACGTGGATCATGCCCATATGCGGTTTTTCTCAAGAGGCCACCTGGAACATACTCAAACGTGAAGGCAGCTGCAGAATCACCGGTTAGCTACGGAATGTCTGCATTCTGCAGCTAGTTCCGGTCAAAACGCTTTACAATGGCAAAAATCACAAAACTTAGCAAGTCAGTCATGTAAATCATTCTAGAAGTAATTTTAACTATATTCATTGATCAATTGGGTCTAGGATGGCAATGGACAAAGGAAAATGAGGTAAAATGAGGTGAAAGAAAGCACAATTTTGAGGCTCAACATACCCCCACTGCTGTCTCTTTGCATGTCCTCATGCAAATTATCCTATGAACTCAGAGGCTTCTGCAAGGACATCTAATCCTCTCCTTCTCCTTTGTTTGGAAGCTAGAGATCTTCTGGGTTTTCTGATAACAATTTTGAACCTTAGGTTGGTGAGTGCCCTGATTAGCTTTTTGTTCCTTGTCTTCAACTTCTCATTGGTCTTCTCCACTTTGTCTATATGCAGGGATAAGGTTGAGTTCATATCAGTTTTGAGCTTGATTTGATCTTTGAGAATTTCATTCTCATTTTTTATGTGTCTATTCAGTAATTCCAACTCATACCTATCCCTCCTTAATATATCTATTTCAGACAGTGGAGGACTGGGGGTTCTCTCTCTGCTTTCTGAAGCTCTCCTCTCCAAAGTTTCCACATAGTCATAAATTTCCTGTTCAGCAGGGTCAACTTCAGGGGTTCCCTCATAAAAATCCTCTTCAACATCCTCTTCAATGGATGTTTCTTCATCTTCTATATTGATTACCTTTGTTTGTTTGATTAGTGTTTTCTTCAGTTTCCCCTTTAGTCTGTGGCTTCTTCTAGGCTGAGAAGATCCCTCTCCTTTCTCCATGGCAGATTTCTTGATTACCTTTTCTTCCTTAAGCTGTCTCTTGATTTGAGTCAACTTTTCTAAAATGATTTCCTCACTGCTCTCTTGGACTGTTTTGTCAATTTCAACTTTTGAGGCCCTCCATTTCCTACTTCTCTTTGTAGGCTGTGGTTCCGGTGAGGGTTCTTTTGGCTCTTCAAAATGATTTCTTATCAAGAAATCATCCCATGTATCATTTGTTTTAGCTAGATGATGTTCAATCAGAATTTTGACGAAACCATGATGATATAGGGTTGTCTCTAAAAATTGAACTCTTCTCTGAACACAGGAAGCCATCTTTTTCAGACTTTGAAGTAAGAAATATGGTAGGTTTAAGTCTTCCCCCAAAAAATGCATCATTAGTCTAATGTGGTAGACATAAAATGTTCCATATCTACCCTCACATGTAATAAATTTTTGCAGAAGAAGTAGTATGTTTCTCCATTTTTTTTTCAATGCAGAACTGGGAATTCCTTTCTTAAATACACTGACATCCATACCTGGTGATTTTAAAATTTGTTTCCAGGAGTCATTGTGGAATTCTCTATTTTTGAACCATCTCTCTCCAGTTCTGAGCAACCCTGTAGCCTCTGCAATGAAAACTTCAGTGATAGTAAATTTTACATCTCCCACTTCAACTTCGGTTCCTTGAAATGATCTTGCAAATGTTTTAGTGACTTCCTTGTGGAAGCCATTAAATTTCTCCAAAAATTGAAGCCATCCTATTTTTTGTAACATTTCTTTGCATTGAGGGTAGCCTTCTAAATATTTTGAACCCACTGGTTCAGTTCTTATAATTAAACCCATGATTGTTTCCTCAACGTTCAAATTAACACTCTTCTACCCACAAAAACAATGACTTTCACTTCTGGATTGAAATGGCTTTAAGTTCTGAATGGAAATAGCTTCAAACTTCAGAATGACATACCTCTGATTGATAATGACAAATTTCTTCGAATTTCGGAAGGCGATACCTCTGTTGACAATGAAAATAGTTTCAAATTTCGAGCTGATATGTCTCTGATAGACAGTGGCAAATGGCTTCAAATTTCCCACATTACTATGCCTCTGGCTCTTGGTAGCAAATGGTTTCGAATTCAACACTGCAACATCTCTGGCTCTTAGTGACAAAAGACTTCAAACTCCATACTGCTACACTTCTGTGTTTATAATGAAAATGCTCAATCTCTACCCACAGTGATACTTTGTCTACCCACGGAATCAAATGGCTTCAAATTCTCACGCTGCTATGCTTCCAAATTTACCCTTCTGCTCTGCTCTGTGTTTACAATGCTCAATGCTATTCAAACTGATATCCTTTGGCTCTGCTCTCGGTGATAAGAATATCTCTGTCTACGGAATGAAATGCCGGCTACAGAATGGAGTGATGGCAGTGGTCACGGAATGAAGTAGTGGAGTGAGGTGGAGGGAATGAATTAATGATTGAAGAGACGACGGAGATTTTTACGACGGCAGAGGGAATCATCATTGAATGATTTGGTTAAGAGACGTGAAGAATTCAAATACCTCGACCATTTTAACCGCTTAAATGATATCGGGCATGAAATTTGAAATGGAAGATTTTAATCCAAAGTCTGTGGAGGGTTTATTGGTTTTGATCAATAAAAATAATTAAAACAACCTTTTCGAACAATCCATAACTAAAACTATGCTAAAATTTTATGAAATGCCATTATAATTTGAACTTGTTACCTTTGCCTTTCATTTGATTTTTGTAGCCTTCATCTTCTTATTCACCTTTGGAGGAGTCTTCATAATCTTTCTTTGATACTTTTGATTTATGGATACACTGGGTCACTTTATTGCAATTCTAATGTCTGCTGGTTGATGCCTTCAGGGTTTTTTAGCTACGGAAAGACTGTCTGGCTGCAGAAAGGCTGATCAGCTGCAGAATGTCTGCTGAGCTGCAGAATGTTCCTGTAGAGCATTTTAACCATGAAAATGAAGTGTTTTTGGGATATGGATGAAATGTTATATGGTATGAATGAAGATGGATGTTGGATTATGATATGTATGAAGTGGATGATGAAATGGAATGGATTCAGTTCATGAAATGGAGTGAAAGAACATAAGAACTGTACTGCAATTCATGACATGTTTTATTCACTTACAGCAAGACATCAAATTTTGTATTTTGACATGAAAATGAAATGGATGGAGGATGGAATGAGATGAATGAAATGTGGGATGGGGTGAAATATGAATAATGGAATGAAATGGAGTATGGATGAATAAGTGAATGGAGTGAAATGAAATGAAATGGATCATAAGCACTATGGATCTGAACTTATGATTTTTGTAACAGCTGCTTGTAAAAACAAAAATGGGAAAAGTTAGAGTGTCAGAGAGACTCTAATTTTCACCCTATCTTTTCTGTATAAACATGCCAATCAATGATTGGTTTTCATGTTTATACCTTTATTTTATTTTTTATTTTTTTTTATTTTTTTTTTCAAAAGAGAAATGCTTCAGAAAATTTAATCAAGTTGATGAAGAAGAGAGACTCTTCTTCATTAACTTCACATCATTGCTTTCTTGGAACTTCTTGACAAACTCTTCTCTTGAGAGTGGCTTGTGGTATAGCTTCAGTCTATGACCATTCACAAGAAAAGTAACCTCTTCTTCATCTATAGTTCTGATTTTTACTACCCCATTATCAAAAATTCGAACAATTTCATATGGCCCAAGCCAATGTGTCTCAAATTTCCCTTGAAAATCCTTGAATTTTGAATCAAACAAGAGAGCCCAGTCACCCTCTTTGAATTTCTTCTCCTTGATGTACTTGTCATGCCATCTAGCCCTTTGCTGTTGGACTAGACTTGTTTTCTGAACTGCATCTTGTTTGATCTCATCCAATTCATTAATTTGCTCCAGTCTATGCTTTTGTGCCTCCGTTAGATCAAGTCCTAGCTGAACTGCCATCTTGAAGGTTTGAATTTGGAACTCTATGGGAAACAAAACTTGTTTTCCATAAACAAGCTCATAAGGAGTATGGCCTGTTGTGTTTCTCCATGTAGTTCTATAGGCCCACAAGGCTTCAGGAAGCCTATCTACCCAATCTCTTCTATGTAGATGAACAGTCTTTGTTAGGATTCCTTCAATGACTTTATTAGTAGATTCCACTTGACCATTTTCTTGTGGATGATAAGGAGTTGTTTTTCTATGTCTGATTTTGTACTTCTCCATTATTTGCTCCACTAGCCTTGATGTAAATTGAGCTCCTTGATCTGTAACAATTTCCCTTGGGACACCAAAACGAGTAAAAATATCCTCAAAAAGAAAAGTAACTACAGATGATTCATTAGCAACAAGTAATGGTTTAGCTTCTACCCATTTAGTAACATAATCAGTGCAAACTAATATGTATTTCTTTTTGTCTTGATGGAGGACTAATAGGTCCTACAAAATCCAAAGCCCATTTTTCAAAAGGTTCAATGTGTACCTGAGGTTGTAATGACATCTCACCTGAAGGAGAAGGTTTCCCTACCCTTTGGCAACTGTCACACCTTTTGACATACTCCTTAGCATCTTTAAACAAGGATGGCCAATAATATCCTAAGTTAAGGATCTTATAGGCTGTCCTCTTATCTGCAAAGTGTCCGCCACAAGGTTCATCATGACATGCCTTGAGAATTTCAGGCATCTCATCTTCAAGAACACACCTTCTAATGATCAAATCTGGACCTGTCTTGTACAACTCATTAGCGACCCATGAATATCTTGCACTATCATTAATGATTTTTCTTTTATCCCTTGCATTCATAATTGAAGGAAATTTTCCTCAAACTAAATAATTGGCAATATAATCAAACCATGGAGTTTGAGTAGAGATTGCAAAAAGATATTCATCAGGAAATTGATCTTCAACCGGAGTGTCATCTTTGATATTTTGAATTCTAGACAGGAAATCAGCCACAATGTTTTGTTTTCCAGGCCTATCTAGAATAGTAATGTTGAATTCTTGCAATAGTAACAACCATCTTATAACTCTGCCATTAGTGATTGATTTATTCATTAAGTATCTAATTGCAGAATGATCAGTGTGAACAAAAGTTTCATAGCCCGTTATATAGTGTCTAAATTTGTTAATGGCATGAACAACAGCTAAAAACTCTTTTTCAGTTACAGTATAGTTTAACTCTGCAGGAGTCAAATTTTTACTGATATAATAGATGGCATAGGGAATTAAATCTTTCTGTCCCAATACTGCTCCCAGAGCTGTATCGGAAGCATCCGTCGAGATATGAAAAGGTAACTTCCAGTTAGGTCCCCTTAATATAGGTGCTTCAGAAATTTTGGTTTTCAGGGTTTCAAAAGCTAACTGGCAATCAGAAGTCCACTTAAATTCACAATCTTTGGTGAGTAATTTGAAGAGTGGAGATGCTATTTTGGTGAAATTTTCTATAAATCTCCGATAATACCCTGTAAATCCTAGAAAACTTCTAACATCTCTTTGACAACTTGGAATGGATAGGTTAGAAATGACTTCAACTTTTGCCTCATCAACTCTAATCCCATCCCCTGAAATGTGGTGTCCTAAAACAATACCTTCAGTAAACATCATAAAACATTTTTCATGACTAAGTGAAAGGTTTTCTTCTTGACATCTTTTTAAGACTTTTTCCAAGTTTTCTAAAGCCTCTTCAAATGTGTCCCCATAACCGTAAATCATCCATGTACACCTCTATTACGCTCATGTATCGTATCGTAGTGTGGCCTCTAATAACGCTCTGAATGTTGTGTGTGCATTAGACAATCCAAATGGCAGCCACTTAAGAGGGGCATAGGTACCCCAAGGACAAGTAAATGTGGTTTTATCTTGGTCTTCAAGTGCTACTTGGATTTGATTGTAACCACTAAATCCATCCAGGAATGAAAAGTACTTTTTACCTCCTAATGTATCTAATACTTGATCTATGAAAGGTAAGGGAAAATGGTCTTTAAGAGTAGCTTTATTCAGTTCTCGGTAGTCAACACACACCCTCCATTTTCCATTTTTCTTAGGCACAATCACCAAAGGAGAAACCCACCGACTATCTGAAATAGGATAGATGAAGTTAACATTTAACAATTTTTGTAATTCTTCCTTGACAATTTCCCTAAGATTTGGATTCATCCGTCTTTGAGGCTGTCTGATTGGTTTGCAATTTGCCTCTATATAGATGTGATGAGTGCAAGTCTTGGGACTTATCCCTTTCATGTCAGTGTATTCCCATGCATATGCAGAAGAATGTCTCTGTAATACTTTGACTAACTCTTCTTGTTGAGATTTTTCTAGGTTTTCGTTTATGTTCAAGGTTTTGCCTGGAAAAATTTCACTTGTAGAGCTGCCAAATTTGTCCATAGAATGAAGAGACATCTGCCTAGATGACAAGAATTCAATATTGGATCTCTCTTGAAATGATTCTTGTTTGTGTTCTGGAGAAGATTCAAAGTTTTCTAGAGTATTCAGAATTTGATTATCTTCACTAATTTCTAAAATTGTGAAGAGTGGTTGTAAATATTCTTCATCCTCTATCCATTGAGTGTCATCTAGATCTGTAATTGTCCTAGCTGGAGGATATAAAGTGAATTTCTTAGTTGAACTACCATCATAGATATACATATCACCGGACCTACAACTAATAAAAGCATCAGCTGTAGCCAACCAAGGTCTTCCTAATATAACAAGATGGCCTCCTAGATTATTCTTAGGAGTTAGGATCATGAAATCCACAGGGTACTCCCAAGAATCTAGGGACACTGGAATGTCTTCTATTACCCCATCTGGTTTGATTACAGATCTATCTGCTAATTGTAATAGTGTGGGTGTAAAGAGAAGATTAGGAAGTTTCAGTTTGTCCATGATTTGTCTACTCATGATATTTATCGCTGCTCCTAAGTCAATGAGTGTGTTTTGAATTTCAATTCCATTGATGTGAATTTTGACAACTGGATTTCCTGGGTCAAGGTACTTTGGAATAGTAATCTTATCCATCATAATGTCTGCTATTTGTCCTACCAGTTGAATTTTCTTGGGTTCTCTTATTCTTTTTCTTGTTGTCTTCATACTCAACTCCTTTATTGTTTTGGCTAAAATTGGGATTTCCTTGATGGCTTGCAATAATGGAATTTTAATGCAAACATTTCTCAATTCATCTAAGAAATCATAATTAGGCACCATGATCCGTTTCTCTACACCTCTATCAATTTGTAATCTTTCCAGAAAGGGAGGTATAGAAGTAGATGTGGATGGTTGCTCTAATACAGGAGTTGGATTTATTGGATCTTTTTGTTTTAGTTTTTCAATGTTTTGGTCTTGAAAGGATGTGTCTTCCTCAAGACTTTTATTCACCCGTAGGGAGTCTTCCTCAGAATTATCTTGTTCTTGTATGATCACAGAAGGTTTCCTCTTTTCAAGTATCCTTCCAGACCTAAGTTGAACATCACTAAGGTCTAGAGGAGTGATTAAATAAGTTGGAAACTGTTGGCCTTCTATCATGTATGTATTCTGAGGGTTCTTATTATTGGGGTTTGGTATGGGCTGAGCCGGAAATTGATTGGATTTTGAGGGAATGGTAATGGAAGTGGTTGATTTTGATGTGGTTGGTTCTGATGATGTTGTTGAGGATTTTGTTGAAAATTTTGTTGAAGATTTTGAGGAAAATTTTGTTGAGGATTTTGAGGATAAAAATGTGGATATGGTGGATAGGATGGTGGATACTGATAATATGGAGAGTATCTTCCATAGGGACTTTGTGTGCCTTGTGCCCAAGATTGAGATTGATTTTGAAATTGGGGCCAAGGTTGCTGCCAAGAATTCCAAGGTGGAGGTTGATTATACATTTGATCATGGAATCCTTGTGTCTGAGGTCCCTGCCAAGGTCTTCTAGATACAAATTAAGAGACTCTGTGGAATCTGTAGGAGTTTCTTCCTGAAAAACAGCCTTGAGACCAGGAAGAGAAGGAAAATTATTGGTTTCATGTTTTTCAGAACAAATGACACAGGTTTCTATAACTTTTACATCCAAAGGACACTCTCTTAGGGCATGTTTCTTTCTACATTTGGGACAAAAGATTGCCAAAGCATCAGATTCAGCCTTTTTCTTGTTTTGTATCTTAAGGGTGTCTATTTGTTCACTAAGACTCCCTAAGATATCAGATTTAAAGTCATCAAGCATGTGTCCTATTTCTGATCTACTTACTGTCCCAGAAGCAGATTTACTTGCCCTTGCAAGAGCAGGATCTCTTGGACCTTTGATAGTTTTGGATTTCCCTCTGGAAAGGTTGATACATAACTCAGATATTTCAGGTAATGTGAGTTGTGATATATCCCCTTTCCCATCATGTTAAGGATATCCAACCATTCATCCCTAATGGTTTTCAACAAAAGAGCTTTTAAAGTGTCTTGATCTAGGTTTTCCATTTGTGCCCTTTTTATGTTGTATTTAAATCTTTCCAACAAATCTTCTAATTTTTCATCTTCTTTTTGTAACATCTTGAACACTTCTTCCTTATGATTAACCGGCATACAATAATCCAAGTATCTCTCTAGAAATGCTTGTTTCATATCTTCCCATGTTCTAATAGAACTACTGATTAGACTCATAAACCACTTCAATGCTGCTCCCTTCAAAGTTGAAGGAAATAGTTTCAGTTTTTGAGCATCTTGTAAGTAGTCATAAGTTCTACACAACACTTCAAATTCGAATAAGAAAGTTTCAGGATCTTCAGTTTTAAGCCCATAGAAGTTCGGAAGGACAGAGGGCGAAATGTTTTTCATGGTTGTATTGGTTTCTTCATCAAGTATAGGGAACCCAAAAGAGCTTCCTATTTCTCTTCTATCTCTTCCTCCATCTGCACCTCTACCTCCTTCTCCTCTACCTCTACCTCTACCTCCACCTCCAAATAGTGTGTTTTCTCCATTAAAAACTCCTCCTCCTCCTTCTTCTGCCATGGTTGAATCTCCTGTAGAAATAGAAAGATTTGTGTCCTTAACAGGAGTCTTTAGATATTTTTATATGGCAGGTTCAGTGGATGAAGTGGAAGGTTTCTCTAATGGAATAGGTGACCTTAGATCTTCTAGAAGTCCAAGATCAGGAGAGGATGGAATATGGGTATGAGTTGAAGGTGTACTAGCTCTGGATCTAGATGAAACAAGTGGTGTTCTAGAAATCAAACTTCTGCCTCTGCTGCTTATAAATCTTCCCCTTGAATCTCTCTCCCTACGCATAAATTTTTTTTTGGATGCTAAGAAACAAAGGTTACCTAGTTTTCACTTCCCCGGCAACGGCGCCAAAATGTTTGGTCTCAATCTAGTCTCCTAAACCGAGCTCATTTAATTGTCAACCAGGATTTGTAAACTGCTGAAGTGAAGTGTACTGTATGTACCTAGGTGCTTGTTTCCTAATGCGTTGTGTGTAGTGTTTTGTGATGTTTTTGGTCTTTTGTGATGATTTATGATGTTTTTGGTCTTTTGGTGATTTTATGTTTGCAGGAAAAATTCCTAGAAAGCTAATGGAAAGAAGTTGGTGATCAAAACAGAGTTAAGCCTAATTGATGGATAACAACTGACAAATGCAATTGGAAACACTGAAGACAGAATCAAATCTAAACTATGAAAAAGTAAAAGCAAAGCTTGATAATGACTTTTAAGCAAATGATTCAAAACACAAACTAAACTTGAGAAATGATCACTAAGTATGCAAAATACTCTAACTAACAGTTAAACAACTAATCTTACAATGATGCAACATTTTGTCCTTAATTAGAGATTTGAAATAGATTGGAGGAAAAACATTGATACCATCCTAAGACCTTCGATGCAAAAACCAATTCCTATCTCTATTCTGCAATTCAATTGAATGTCACAAAACCTTTACTCAAAAGTTATTGGTTTCTTTTCAAAGTAGGCTTTTGAGGGAGGACTCTGTTTATGAAATGATAAGGAAATTGCAGAGATACTTCAGGCCTTATAGTGATGTGGTCTTCTGTTCATATGGTTATGGATCATTTGTAGATTTTAGAACAAGAAGATGTTTGTGAATAATGAAGGTTGTCTTGTTAATCTTAACAACTGAAGTAATCTATTGTTCAATGGATGACAATCTGAATGGGAAGTGCAAGTGCAATGAGTTAATCTAAAAATGAACTTAAGATGCCACTAATCTAGAACAATGCTGAACTACAAGTCATCATCAAACTCAGAACAAGGTAACTGAACATGTTTTAAGTGCAATTGAACTCCGGAGCATCCTAACTATACTACCATGCACTATTCTATGAAGTTACACAATCTGTTTGTCCATCATTAGTGATATTTTGGAAGAGTTCCTTCTTTTGGAAGAGGTATTAGAACAATTCTGACTGTGTAATTGAATGCAAATGCAAGCAGAAAGGACTGAAAGCAATAAAAAAAACTAAGATATCATATCCATATCCTACTCATCATTATGATGTCTTGGGCAAGCGTTTAAGAGCAAGAACAGAGATGATACTTAGTGTAAACACACAACTAAATCATTCATTATCACGGTCATATCTTGAAATTCTTAAGAATTTCTTGGAAGAGTTTCTTCTTGTGGAAGAGTGATTAGAACAAGTGTAACTGTGATAGTGAACAACAAAAACTACAACTAAATCCTACAGTACTATAGCCATTTTCCATTCATCATTATAATCTTTTGGAAGAATTTCTTCTTGTGGAAGAGTTAGAATGAATATAACTACAGTAGCTAATTAAAAACAACTATGAATTCAACTCCTAATCCTACAATACTATAATCATTTCTCATTCATCATTATAGTCTTTTGGAAAAGCTTCTTCTTGTGGAAGAGTTAGAATGAGTACAACTACAGTAGCTAAAAACAACTATTAATTCAAATTCAAAATGTAAAGGTAGCTAGAAGACTTATCTAATTTACGCAAAATAAATCCGTGCAAGAGGCAGGGGCCCTCTACCACCTGACGGCATTCAACTCCAAATTAAATCACGCTTTCAAAACAACACGGTCTGCTCCATTAAAGATGAAATAGTTTGAACATAACACTTTGCGTCTTCAGAAATGTAGCACAGAGTCTAAACAGAATCTAGCATAAAATCTAACATCAAATCTAACATAGCTCTCGGTTTCCCAAGTGTTTATAAAGCAAATGCACATAACAAAACTTGCAATAATTCAGGAACACTGTCTTTCCTTATCGGAATCACGTTAGGACCCTTGAAATGACTGCGTGAAGAGGAAAAAGACATCTAGACTGAGATAGTCCTAATAGAAGTCTTCCTTCCTAAATGTTTTCCCACGTTCCATAACCGTACCCAGAATTCGTTTCTTCCTCCATGATGAGCAACGAACCATGTAGACATGACGTGGATCATGCCCATATGCGGTTTTTCTCAAGAGGCCACCTGGAACATACTCAAACGTGAAGGCAGCTGCAGAATCTCCGGTTAGCTACGGAATGTCTGCATTCTGCAGCTAGTTCCGGTCAAAATGCTTTACCATGGCAAAAATCACAAAACTTAGCAAGTCAGTTATGTAAATCATTCTAGAAGTAATTTTAACTATATTCATTGATCAATTGGGTCTAGGATAGTAATGGACAAGGGAAAATGAGGAAAATGAGGTGAAAGAAAGCACAATTTTGAGGCTCAAAATTTCACTTCTTGTGGGAAGTGTGGTTTAAGAGTATGTAGTAGTAAATAAAAAATATGTGGCTATTTTCCTTTGTTGATTTTTAGACCTTAGATCAATACTCTTTTACACACTATTTTTGCATATTTAGGAGTTAAATCAAAATCTTCTTTAATATTTCATGGATGTAAGTCATATCTATGCTACAAGTAGATTTTCTTTTGATTTAATAAAATTCAACTCATCCTTTCTTGTTATTAAGTTAGATTGTCTTTTCATTTTGCTACAATTTGATCACTGGTTTGGTATTCTTTTTAAGTGCAAAAAAGGATTGTTTGTTTGGTCTGTAGGTACTACCAGTGGCTTTCAAGGCTGGAAAATGTATCCTACATTTCTCCTATAATCATCCAAATCTTCCTCCTCATCTTCCATTGCCCTCAAAACTCTGCCATTGAAACTATATTTCTGTGCCATTGAAGGACACCGTGTGAATTTGATTCTATACAAGATGGGCCTTTGAGAGGTGATAGGCTTGGAAAAAGTCCCATAAAACCTTCATATAACTTCATATACACTCTCCCACCTTTAGAACACATTTTTCACTCTCAATATGCTCTCAGATCCAATCCTATAGCAAAACTGAGCAATCCTATAGAAATCCTATAGCGGTCTTGTATCGTCTTGTAGCAATCTTGTAGTGGTATTGTAGCATCTTGTAGCACCAAGTAAAATTGACCAGATTTGCTCCAAAAGCTTGGTTTTTTTATTTTAGGCTTGAATAATGAGCCTTAGGCTCTTAAACTATGATTGAGGAGGGCCAAAGACCACTTTAGAGCTTCCTTTTCTTCATTGCAACACAATTATGCAATTAGGGTTATAGGAAAAATTTCCAAATTTGAATAGTAATGATGAAATCTTATGAAATACACTTAGAATCAGTCACTAAAGTTAAGTTTCTTTCAAAAAAATGAATAAGAGGGTGGTTTATCAATGCATATTAGATTAGGCATGTTTTTCTTGAATTTATGATCTCTCATGGTTTCAATTAGAAGAATTGTTATTTCATAAGTTAATTTCATGTTCAAAGAAAATTTTCACAGTCTACAAGTAGACTAACGTTCACATTCTTGTAAATAGCATAGTGTTTTCATCCTGCAAGTAGATTAGTATTTTTCATTTATGAAAATAGCACAATATTTATATTCCTACAACTAGGGTTAGCCTTTAGATTTAGATGAATAAAATTTTCATTTTTGCAAGTATAATAATGTTTCCATTCCTACAATTATAACAAAACTCTCTCTTTTCATGGAATTTCCTTCCTTTATCTAGCTGAATGAATTTTCTTTGTATGCCTTGATCTGGTCTATTTATTGAAGGTAGCATGAGTAGAACTTGACCTATTGTGCATACAACATTGTTATCTCTTAAGTTTTTATGAACCCTAGGTTGATAATTAAAGCTGGTAGCCTTGGGAGTCTCACTATTCTTGTTGTGATACTGAGGCTCATCACTTTTTGGCACCATTGTTGGGGATGTGTCCAAGTAGGTGTTGTTTTTACTTAGAAATTTAATTTATTTTTCATATTTTTTTTCGCATTAACAATTTTTGACTTGAAAAAAAATTCAAAAAAGAGGAAAATCCAAAGAAAAAATAAAAATAGTTATTCCATTCCTTGTAGGAGTAGGGACAATCAAGGGAAATTTCTATGAAAAAACCCCGCCCCTTAAATCATTCAACCATCACTCTTATTTGGTGACTATGAACTTCCCTCTCTCACCATAGGAGAGTTAGAAAATCCTCTAGGGGAGCAA
>JAXQQM020091530.1:0-40542 GCA_034641835.2 Pinus albicaulis | reverse complement strand
TTAGATCTAAAATGCTGAGGACTTTCAAGAACCCATCCCATTGAGGAGAACCGGAAAACACTTTTCTTGTTTTCCTCTCAGGTGCCCCCTTTTTAATATAAAAAATTCTTTCAAATACATCGTTCTTGTCTTGTCTATTGGATGCATGGAGCCATATTTTATTACTTCTTAATGTCTTTTATGCTTAGATCTAGATGTGTGCAGCATTATTTGGATCAACTAATTGCAGACTTAAAGATATTGGCAGCCATAATTGATGTTAGGGCTATTTTTCATGCATAGCTAAAGTGATCTTTTAATACTAAAGATTCACTAACACCACCATAGTCAAGTACCAACTGCAACTTCTCCTCCCCATCTATAGTGTCCTGATAACTATGCCAGCTCTTGGGAAGGCCTAGAAGTGCTAGGCTCACCAGGGCATCATTTTATCGGTCACACCAACACTTCCAAGCTCATCTCGACATTGAGTGAACTTTTACAAGTATACAACGCTCATCCTCCTACTTCTTGATATTTCGAAGCCAGCTCAGTCAACTTCCTTACTGTCGATGTTATGAAATAGATATTATTAGGGTCCCGTGATTTAGTTGATTGGAAGCCAAATGACAGTGTAACATCAAACCAATCTTTGGAGCCCAAGGACCTAGCCTTCCTGGACTCAGAGAGGGCTCTCTCTATGTGTGTAAGGGATATCTGTGTGTTTGCTTATTGTGTTCTGATTTTAGGCTAGTTATGAAGTAAGTTTTTTGGTTTTCATTTTTTAAGTTGTGAGGGATGAAACTGATCAAAGATATAAGATAGGTAAAAAGATGTCAGATCAACTGGGCTATGGGGTCGAAAAGGTCAAGAAAGCTTTCAGATGGTGATACAAGGTTGTTGAAGGGCCGATTTGATTTGAGGTAAAATGGATCTTTGGGCAAAATGGAGTGAGATGGACATTAAATTTGTGAAGAACAAAGGATTTCAAACATAACTAGTTTAATAGCTGACATAAACATGGTAGGGAAAACCATTAATCATTAGAAATGTAACTGTAAACTGATCAATGCATAGAAATAAACATTCAAGCCATGCATAGAGATATATGACTCTCTAACTTTAGGAAATGGCTATCAGACTTTGGGGAAATACATTTAAGACAAACAAACAACTCAAATCACTATGAAGGAACGCCTAAACATAGTATTTCAAGCTATTGGGCACTTTGAAGCAAGATTGCATAGTTTTAGGCAAAGGGCAAGATCAGTACAAGACCTCCTTGGTTCAACAAATGACAATCTAATCAATCAAAGAAAGGTTTCAAAGGTGGAGCTATGACTAGCCATGAGTAAGCAGGGCATACCGTGAATCATACTTAGCATGCATAAAACCATAAATGAAACAAGAAAACAATTTCTTCAGTTATCAAAGAGAAATCAAGGATTCTTTGATATGACTAAGAAGGAAGAAAACATAGAAGCTATAAAGAAACAGGAAATTTGAGGTGCCTCCAAGGGCATGTCTCAAATATATTCTCTATTGTCTTATAGCAAGCAAGAACATGGAATTATGAATGAAAACTAAGAAACAAAATAGAGAGAGAGACACTATACCATTCTACCAAGTCATGGAATCCAACAACAATCCTCTTTCATCATCCAAAGGCACTCAAGAAACTCTCCAAATGCATGAGACAAGTATTTCTTCCAAGCTTGTATAACCATATATTGCTTCTATTCATCAAGTTCAGCCTTATTTACAATGAAATCCTTTGGAATATATAGGCCAAAGTGAGGAAAACCTCCTAGTTCAACTTGCAATCTCATTGGCCTATCCAAAATATCTGATTTTGTCCTTGAGGCTTTGCAAAGCCCAAGGCACAAAATATCTAATAAAATATCTCAAAAATGCTAAAAAGGGAAAATATATTGACTTTTCATAACTAATCATGTACAAAAATAGCTAAACGCACATGAGGAAAAGTCACTTTAGAAAGGTTCATTTTCACAAAAATACTTAAGAAATATATCAACAAAAAGTCCTTTGACTTGCCGGCAACTTTTGGCGGCCTTCCCGATGTCTAAAGGAGGCCCGTGATGGCTCGTTGGAAAGATATGAATGTCTATTTTCTGAAAATTCTTATTTTTCTCCAAACTGACCAATGAAAGTCTATAAAAAACTGACCTATGTGTAAAAACCCAAAAAATAGACCTTACTGATAAACGAGGCAGAGTGTAGGAAAAGTGAGTGTTTTTCGCCATTTTGGAGGAGAAAATCATCTTCAATTGATCTAAAAATCGCTGAGTATATGCCCCTAAAATTATTTCATCCAATGATACCATTTTCATCCTTTTAGGATTCCCCAAACTGAAATGGCGATGCCAATGAGTTTTAGCCAAAAACCCAAAAAATGACAAAAAACCAAAACTTGTTGAATTTCACCCAATTTTGGCAAGCATGACCTTCAAGGGTTTTCAGAAAAATTTTGTGAAGCTGAGGCCAAAATTTTGAGCTTTGAGGTGTCTTTCTTCAATTTTGGTGTCGGGCGCCTCCCTTGAGCCTCCTTGAGTTTTTCCTGTGTGACCTTCAATTTCCACCGAGAAAACTGATTAAGCTTCTTATAATGCACGGTCATCCTTCGTTGAAGGTCCAAATCTCTATTTGCCTTCTCCAACTTCTTTTCCAAGTGATCATTTACCCTCTCAAGCCATGCTTCTCGATTGTTCTCTATCTCTTGGGTGAGCAATGTAGTGAGAGGAGTAGATTGGAGAAGGGCAGCTTCTTCTTCCTTTTGTTTCTCAAGGGCTCTTTTGAGCCCCATGGTTCTTGGCCTCTTTCTTCTAGGCTGATCTTCATCTTCGCTCTCATCGAATTCACCCATGAGTTCTTCCAATCTCACTTGTGCCTTGGAGGCCTCTTTTTTGTATTTGATGGCCCGTATCTCAATACGGCCATATGGACACTCATCTGTTTGTTTTGAATTTACAAAAAGTGATTGAAGTTTCTAGCCCTCTCTAGATCATCCCTCAAAGCATCAATTTGGTTTTCTCTATTGATCAAGAGAGTTTCTAGGATTCGGGCTTGATTCATCACTTTGGATTTGAATTATGTCGAAGTCCCTTTCCTTGTCATGGCTGCTTTCTTCTTTCTCCTTTCCCTTGCTTTGGGTGGCTCTTTTAGTCTTCCTCCTCTTGGGCAATTCGACAATGGGCTTCTTGGGCAATTTCCCCTTGCTTCGGAGGGCCCTAGTAACATTTGGGGTTACAGCTTTAGGCACCCTTTTCCTTGATGTCCGGGGCTTGGCCACTTTTGGAGAAGAGAGCATGGCCCCTTGCCTAGGAGAGGTAGCTAGCACAAGCTCTATTGGCTCCTTGCCCTTGTTACTTTCCTCATCATTCTTGCCACTGTCTTGAGTTTGTTCATGGATGCCTTGACTGTCCTCTTGCATTTCTTTTTGAGGGCTGCCCTCCTCACTGTGCTGCACCTGTTCATCATGCTGCCCTTCTTCTTCATGAGGCTGCCTTTCCTCACTGTGCTGCACCTGTTCATCATGCTGCCCTTCCTTATGATGTTGTTGTTCATCATCATGTGGCTGCCTTTCCTCACTGTGCTGCACTTGTTCATCATCATGCTGCCCTTCCTCACGTGTTGCATCTCGTTCATCATGCTACTCATCATCATCTTCCTCTTCATCATGCCCTTCTTCTTCCCCTCGCCGTTTGCCTCACCGTGCTCTTCTTTCCTCGTCGTCCCTTTCATCATGATGCTGCTCATCATCATCTTCCTCCTCTAGCTCATGCTCTTCTTCCTCATCATGCTCTTTTTCTTGTTCAATGGGAAATTTGAGCTTCTTAGGAATGGGCTTGCTTGAAGAAGGCGAAGGATGGTGAGTGGAAGGTGAAGGAGATGTATGAATTGAAGGGGCAGTGGCGAAATCCGGATGTGTAATAAAAGTATCTCAAGAGATTTCTTTCTTCTCAAGCTGATGAATAATGATAACCTTGATGAGCGAGTGATGGAAGAGGCAGGCTGTCTGCTGAGAATGAGGTTTTTTCTAAACAATGGAGGCCATTTTCTCAATACTTCTATGGAGGAAGAAAGGGAGATTTAACAACTTTGGCTCTTGTGAAATGCATGGGCAACCAGACATGATAGGCATAGACTCAGAAGAATCTCCCCTCGCAACTGAAGTATTTCATGATTATCTTCATGAGGGGGGCACAACTAGTCAGCAGATATGAGAAGGGAAAAATGGATGGACATGTGTCTCTATGCTCAGGCTTTAGAAAAGGCTTGTATTGTTCTGAGTCTAGGTGGCTTTGTTTAAACCACTTCTCTCCGACATAAGGGATTTTGGTGGCCTTGGAAATGGACCTAGGAGAGAACTTAAAATCCAAGCCTGCAGCTGAAAGTGCTT
The DNA here is from genome assembly GCA_034641835.2 of Pinus albicaulis. NCBI lineage: Eukaryota > Viridiplantae > Streptophyta > Pinopsida > Pinales > Pinaceae > Pinus > Pinus albicaulis. The sequence goes on along the minus strand of JAXQQM020091530.1, from coordinate 36,143 downwards.
CTCTTGAAATCTCAAAGCACAAAGATGTGTCAAAGGGGAATAGCTTTTCACCTCCTGCACCCTTTAACAAAACTCTAGACACCCAACCTCATGGAAATTAAACAAAACTGATGGATGAGCATTTACCTCTTCAGTTGAAACAGGCTCAAACCTCCTGTGAAGGCCACTCCTACTGTCTTGCCTGGGAGGCATTTTGTTTTGAATGTTCTTTGCAAAACCAAGCTGTCTCAAATGGCCCTTGAAATGTTTTTCTCAACCACACCTTTGTCCTCCTTATAAGTCACTGTTTGTCCTCTTTGATGCCAATCAACAAGTATTTGTCAAAATAAAATAAAATCAACTTATCATTGTGCTTGGGCCAATAACCCTGAAAAGATATGCTTGTGGTTTATTGGTGAAGAAAGAAAATCTTGTTTTGATAAGAACACCCTTCTCTTCAATCAGTACCCTTTTGTTGTTCACTGTTTCCTTACAAAGGTAGACAAAAACACCCTCAAATTGATTTAAAAGATCTTCATAGCATACTTTGTTTTATGGAACAATGGAGGCTACACTAGGTTTCACTGTTTCACCATACAAAGAGGACACTTTTGAAGTGACAAAGCATTCAGACTATGACCACTGTTTTCACCTTACAAACATCTCTTTCTTCTGAGTTTTAGCAGACAAGGTTTTCTTTCTTCTATTAACCTTGTTAGGACACTTTCCAGCAATTTGAAACCTCTACAACTCTGTGTTTTTGTCTTGCAATTAGTGTATGGTTTATCACTGTTCTTAAAGCTCTTAAGGTCCTCTAAGATTGATAAAAATACTTCACCTATCACTATACTAATCTTTGGCAATCATAGCAACAAAAACCTTTGATTTTGCTCAAACACCCTACCCTCTTTATCACTGTTTCTTCCTTGGAGAAAATAACCCTGTCACCCCTTTCAGATTTTCAAAAACTAGCAAGGAGCAATGGAGAATACCTTGCAAAATTTTCACGGGCTTTTGTTGATCATTTGGCAACTTCAAAGATGCTTTTCGAGGGCCTTTTGAGTGAGCGGAATGTTTAGATGGGAGAGCGCCGCACCGTGTAAGCTGTCGGGTTGGCCTTCGGCAGTGGTGACCGACGCTATAGGTGTGTCGTGCCACAGTAGAAATATTGTGTATTTTCTGTTCCAGGTATGCCGTGCACTTTTCTAGGTGCGCTGTGCAGGCTTGAAAGCCTGAAACTTGAAATTTTTGCTTGAAATCCCTCATTTCTCCAGTGGGCTACTTGAGATTGTTGTTTCGCTGCTTTGAAATTCACAAGTGAGGCTTTGCAACGGTCAATTACTCCCTTTATAATCGAGAAAGCCAAGCACCCTTTGAAATTGCTTTGTGAGGGTTTCGGAGGCCTTTTGAAAAGGCTTTTCAGTTTTAAACAAAAAATGAAGCATTTCTTTTGCAATTTCATCACTTTTACAATGTACAATGACCCATCTTTTGGTTTTAAATGCTATGGAAAAACTTCTCCACTATCTCTCTATCTTTGTCCTTTAAAGGAATAGTTCTCACAAAGCCAGCAACCCTGTCACTGTTTGCCTATATCTAATCCTTAAAAGAAAAATTGCTCAAAACCAAATAAATGATTGTAGATGCATCTTTTGCATGATATTTCTCTTTGACTATGGGTGAAACTTAGTTGCATTCACCTAGGTTTTACCATCATTTGTTTATCAAAAGTAACTCCTTTAAAAACCCTTCCTACAATCTAATGCAACAACAAGGTATTTTACATGTTCTCATAAAGAAAAAGGCCTTTGTTTATGACAGTGGCATGTTTCATTTGTTTTGAGTGTTTTTTTCTGAATTCAAAACACTTGCCATATCCTATCTTAAACATACTATCTCTATGTGTCTATTTGCAAAGCCTCCTTCAGAAGCCAGGCTTAGGTTACCTTCTCGTTAGTTTTGATGAGTTTTTTGAAAAAGATCTTCATTGATAGGAAGAGCAAAGCTTCTTTGAGTCATCAACACATCACTCCTTGGCCATCTACTTAACAACATTTCTCCATTCATAATCATCCAATTAGTTTCACACCGTATTTCAATTTCCGTGTTTTAACAATGAAACTCATGTAAGCACCTTTTAAAACACCACCGCTTCCACCGCTTTCCTCGTTTTTAACACCATTTTTCTGTTCATAAGCCTTCACTTGTCACCCACTGCACTTAAAATCTATTTTTCAATTATTGAAACCATATAATCAATCTTTGAAACACACTGTTGTGTTAGTGGTTTTCATCTATTGGAGAACAAGGTGTAAAACAAGTTTCTAAGGCTAATTGTAGCATTGTTAGCCTTATGCCCTTAAATGAAGCCATACCTCTGTTTTTGGCCCTTTTCTTATTAAATGAAGGAGGCCTTTATCACATTGCTGAACCCTCTGCTCATGTTTGGAGGACGTTTTCTCAGTCAATCAACCCTCTTCTCATGTTTGGAGGACGTTTTCTCAGTCAATCAATCCTCTGCTCATGCTTGGAGGAGCTTTAACACAGTGATGTCATTTCATCTACTTTCAAGCAGTGTCATCTTTCCTTTCACTTCCTATTCATAGTTAAGAAAATAAAGTGACAAATTGACAATATGCCATGAGGGGAATTTCTCTGAGACATGTAATTCTACTGTTAAAAATACCTTTATGCATATTTAGACATCAGAGGCAACCTGACTAGTATCTGTAGAGTATTTCTTGTTATTCATAAGTCAGTAACATTTGACTGTGTTTGCAGGAGCTTATTGAAATAACTCACTGTCCTAAAGCTGCATCCCAGGCTCAAAACCACATGAAAAGTAGTTGTCTTCTCATGTTAAGTTTAATAATGACTTCTAGAGCACTGGTACACTTCTACTCCTAAAAAAGAAATTGAAACACTGTAAATCCACCTAATATCAGTTTGACCTGTGGCATATGTATTGCTGAGACATCAAGGTTTGTTAGTGGCATGACTTAAGAGTGTATCCAACTTTATTTGCAGAATAGGAAGGTTATCTATGACTAGCTGATATTAGACAGAGGTTCTTTTGGCTTTAGGATAGTTTGTCAAGGGAGGATCGCCTAAAGCGCCACTACCTAACTTAGGGGAGGCTTTTTGGACAGATTTGGAGTATTTTCTTTGGAGTTGATGGACAATTCTGTATCACTGAGACTAGATAGGACTTGACAATTAGGTTTTATCTCATCACGGTCTGATTGAAAAGTTAGGAGGGAAAAATGTTTATGGGGGTTTTCAGCGAAGGTAACTTTAACTTGACATATTGGAGATCACCGCTAGAAAACTTGGCTTTAACAACTAGTTGTCATCAAATGTGAAAAACACCGATGACTTAACAGATATGTCAAGGCCTTCCACATAGCATATGGAGTCGCCTTTCCATGGGGACTTGAGACAATATGATCTCAAACCCCCTCCAACAAGATCCTTCTCACCTTTTCTACCTTCTTCTTCCATGCATCAAGAAGTTGGGCATCTACTGCTGTGGGCTTGGGAATATCAGTATCTATGAATTCATTCAACCCATTGTCCTCCAACACTACCTCCATCATCTCCTTCCATGCAATATAATTCAAATTTCCATCGAGTGCATATTCAAGTCTCAAGCCATTGAAAGACATCTTGATCTGCTACTGGACCCTGAAGAATAAATTTGCAAATTTGAAACTGCTCAAGACATAATCAATATCTTCTCCACTATTGTGATTTTTGGTGATCTGATACCATATATAAAATATATAACACATATATGATACCATGTAGAAATTATAAATAAACTCTATACCAATGGATTCAATCTGATCATGTAATGTACTAAAACAAGATGCTGAATCGTTATACTATATTTGCAGAATATAAAACATGATCGCTCAATCACATGTAAGTAAGAGAAATGAAATTATCAATCACACAACACAAGATGTTCTTGGGGAAATCACCTACTCAAAACCCCTCTATCATATATTGTAAATAGTCAAAGAATCATAAAACAATACAATGCCTTCTCACACTGAGAAAATCCTGCACTCTATCGATTGTTTCACCCTGATCCCGCTCAAAACTAACTAGCAATTATTAGGAAAAATTGACCAACACTTAGCCAATTCTCAACCCTTGCTTAGCCCAGCCTTGCTCGCGCAATCCCTGGGCAATTAATCCCTATTAAATAGGACAATCAACCTTCCTTGACTGCACAATCCCTATGTAGCTTGCCTCTGACTTTATAATTGCACTTGAGTAATTCGCTAATAATACAACTGATAGTTAACTTCCTTTTAACCTCCATCTCACTTGGGTCGTCATCAGAATTGACATGCATGCATCTATTAATAGTGAATCATCAATTACTTGATAGATCACTACTTGTGAATTAAATCTAATTTAATTCACTTGACCTTTCACTAGCTCATCACTCAGTTAGAACTAGTTAAACTGATTGTTAACTCAATTAATTTGAGCTAACTGATTACACTCACACCACACTTGTGCTATAACTGCAAGCGGACCTTGAAAATAATAGAATCACTCTACATGCCTCACCTTTGACCCTCAACTCAGAATTCTTGATGTTACTAAGTCTATCTCACTTAGTTAACTGATTCAAGTTGTTATGAGATGAAATTACAATTTACTTTCAATTTAATTAAGGGATAATTAAATCAAAAGCCTCACATGGTAGCCATTTATGGATGCCATTTTTTGGATTTTGTTTTTGGATGCCAATTTCACTGTTTCTTGTTGAAAATTTCAACAACAACAAGCATTAAACCCTTGTTCACTAAGTTTCCCCTCTGTGTTGAACACTTGCTTAAGTCTCTTTCTCAGTGCATGGCACAATATTAGAACTTAGTGAGAACTCCTCCTAGTCATTTTTGTGTCAAATTGCACTCTCATTGTCTTCCACTCTTTCCTTCCTAGCACATGGTGCAGTCTTAATCAACAAGCTCACCAACCTTGTTCCTTGTTCTTTCCCACTACATTGGACCTTGAAGAGCCCTTCCTCATAGCACATGGTGCATTTTTAGTGAAAAATGATGCTTTCCTATGCCATTGTTGGGATCAATTGCGCACTCCTCATCATGCCCTTCCTTATTATTCCTTTCACAGGACTATCATGAACAAATTCTTTCATGAGAAAGGTAGAGACATGATATATCATTTTAAGACTGTTTTTTCCTTCTCATGAGTGATCTTCATTGGTAGGTGTACCAGCTCAGCATGACAAGGTGATACTCAAGGAATATAGTAAGGAGAATGAAAAAGGAAGCACGTGTAGAGGAGAAGCATAAAGAAGAACCATCATGAAGGCATGAAGCAAACCCTAGACCATGACATAATGAAGACTTTTCATGATGACTCAGAAGATTCTGAAGCTGATCCAATACCCTTTGGAGGGTGAAGATGAAGAAAAAAGTAGATATTTCATGAATATGGAGTACATATTAGATCGATTATGAATATCAAAGACATAGCAACACGGAAAACAACTTGGCATTGCTACATAATCATGAAGTTCCTTGCCATCATTGTCAAATTGTGGCTCATACAAGTTTCATCGCAATGTAATATTTGTCCATGTGTCTTGCCACTTAACCATGTAGAATGTAATTATGTATTTTCAAATAAAATGAAAAAATGTAAATGTATGGAAGTCCAAGAGTCACATGTGGAAAAAAGACTCTTATAGAAGTTCAAAGGTCACATTGTAAATACAAGAGTCATAAGGGTAGTTCAAGAGTCATAGGGGATATGAAAGACCATTCCTTTTGTTGTAAAAGAGAAATCATAAATCAAGCAAATGGTTTTTGGATTCATATACTTGGGCGAGCTAGCCTTGAATTCTTCTGCTTGGTATAGGAGAGAAAATAGTTCCATGGAGAATTAAGAAGTGACTTAATGTTCCACTATTGGAACTAGTGCCTCACCATTGTAACTAAGTACTTAGATCATTAACCTAATAATTGAATATCATTGAGCCAACACACTTTCATGCATGTATCATGAATGTTGTAAGACTATTCCTTAGATGTTTGTGGTATATGTTATGTTCATATGTACTAAATAAATTGAACTATTTTGGCGGCTTTAATTATTATATTCTTGAATGTGTGTTGTATTTGCTATAATGAATCATTGTTATCTTGTGAACTAATTTTTAGGTTAATCAAAAAATATTTCCATGCTCTCCTGTGCCTCTCTTAGGATAGTACTATTACTTTCCTTCTAGAGACTCACTTTTGTCTCCCCTATTTTGAAGGCCTCCTTTTACACACTGCAATTGGTGTTTCACAGTGTCAACTTACTTGCTGATTTCAAAGGTCATGTGTTAATCTATTATGTTACCCATTGCATCCAAGGAAAGCCTTAATTTATGGTGGTCGGCTCGATACTTCGGATGGGGCTCCTACTCCAAACTGTGTGAGGTCTAATTGGGACTTCACATTGGGGAGACCCCCTATATGTTGGTGGATTTCCAACACCGTCAACATTTTTTCGCTAGAAGGAGGGCCAAATTGACAAGTTGTGCACGTTTAGTCTATTTTTAACTTCTTAACCTAAATGGATATTTCCAAAATCATAATCCCATGGTGTTTTTCCAAGGATCTTGACCCTACAATACCCACATAAATTGTTCATAACTTGTCTCAATTTATGTTTTAATGTGAGGGCGGACTAACTGTCCTTGAGCATGTGCTTCAATTTAATTTTGATTTTTTTCTAATGGACTAAATTGCAAGGATGTCATGGCTAGACTGTTCACCCTCACACTTGAAGGCCGAGTCAAGAAATCATGTCATACATTACCAACTCCTTCTATCCATTCATTTGAGCAACTTGTTAAGGCGCTTCTGAAGCCTTTGACAAGTATGAAATCAATATTTATGTGATAGAATCAATCAACTTAGAATGTAGTGAGGTGAATATTTAAAGGGTTTCCTTAATATATTCTTCACCTTTATTATGAGTTTCTTGAAGAATATTTTGACTATAATTTTATCAGAAAAAAAGTTACAAAACCTGATTCTTCTCTCCGTCAAATATTTTGGATATGAACCCCTTAATGATTCTAGTATTCCAACTTACATTGATCACGAAACATACCAAATATGTGGGGAGGAATCTACTATTCCTTTTGTTCCTTCTCCTCCTCCTTTTTCTGTACCAATTTGGGTGCCTCCTTGTGATGATGTTGAAGTTGGGAAATCCGTAAATCAAGTTTTCAACCCATCTTCTCCACAATCGTCCTCTTCCCATGACTCAGGTTCAATGGAGGAAAGTTTGGAGTCGTTCATGAAGACTAAGATGGATACTAACCCCTTGAAATTTCAAGATGATATTAACGCTCGTAACTTTAACCTTGAATCTGATTTGATCGAAAGTATGATTTCCTCAAGGGATACCCTTCAACCTCTACCATCCATATTTCCTGATTCATTTTTCCTTATTTTTCTTGATCAAAAATTGTTGAAGATGTGTCATGTCTTTATTCCCTCTTTCAAGATGATAATATCGCATATTTGGATGATCAATGATATGGTATTTTAGATGACCTGTCAAATGATTCTAAGCCATGCAGTCAAGCTGAGACTTTATAAAACCATCACCTTGAAATTCATGTTTCCATTAATACATATGGTGACGAGTGCCCAAGTACCATCACGTGATATATTTCCTTCTTTCAAGGAATTGGATTTTCAAGGTATCGATAACTCACTTCTCATAGTGTACCATCTCCATTTATGGGTTAGGATAATCTTTCAATTCATAATGATCTTGAGATTCCTTTAATTCATACATATTCATTTGACAAACCTGAAGAGGTAAGTTTTCATGTTTTTGAATCTTTTCTATGTCTTGGTCAATATGAATGTCACATTTTTATGCATGCCTTCGACCATTATACTGATGAAAATGCTATTTATCCATTTTTCTTACAAATTCAATATGATTTAGTTACAACTGGTGCTCCTCCAACTAAGTCTTTTCATCTTTCATCACCTCTAGCACAATATTCCTTGTGCCCAAATATGTTTGATGAATTTTTTATACCAGTAACCACTTTAATTACTTTAAATATTCATCCTACTTATCGTTATTGAAATCAGGCATATGACGGTGTGATCCTACAATTAGAGGATGAAAACCTTGAATATATTATTCATGATATTTTCAACTGTAAATATTTATAAGTTATGAGGAATATATTTCAACTCTATCTGATAAAGAGAGTTTTCCAATTGATGCATTTAAATTCTCAATCCATCTAGAGTCTGATATGATTAATCTTAAATTTGATCAAACTAGTGGCACTATCAATGTTTTCAGTTATACATCTGATGATAGTGGTGCATGTCTACCTGTCGATTTTTCTAAGCCACCAAAATTCAACGATACACCATCAAAAAGTTCAGAGACTTGTCTGGAACTCGAGGCACTTCAACCCTTGCTAATGGTTATGTTATGTTCTCACAATCTTGTTGATATCTTTGAACTAAGATGTATCCGTATTTTCATGCATAATTCTTTCCTTAATGTTGAAATTGGCAACAAGAAACAGTGAAATTGGCAACCATAAAGGACAAAAATTGACCACTTACTTGTGTGGGATTCTAGTCACACATTGGTGAGGAATTCAGTTACATATTAGTTCTAAATGTGGGCGTCTAATTTATTTTTCCCTTAAATAAATTGGACAATAAATTGTAATTTCATCTCATAACAACTTGTATCAGTTAAGTAAGTCATGAAGACTGAGTTAGCTCAAGAATTTAGAGTTGAGGGTGTAAGATGAGGCATGTAGAGTAATCCTAATATTTTGGGTGTCCAGTTGCAGTTGTAGCACTAGTATGGTGTGAGTGTCATCAGTTAACTCAAATTAATTGAGATAAAATAAGCTTAACTAGTTCTAACTTAATGATGAATTAGTGAGAGGTCCAGTGAATTAAATTAGAATTAATTCACAAGTAGTGATCAATCAGATTAATGATGATTCGCTATTAATAGTTGCATGCATGTCAGTTTGGATGAAGACCTAGTTGAGACAGAGGTTAAAGGGAACATAACTATCAGTTGTATTATTAACAAATTTCCTGGGCACAATTATAAAGTCATGAGAAGGCCATGATGGATTGCGTAGTCAAGGAAGGTTTATTATCCTATTTAATAGGGATTAATTTCTTAGGGATTGAGTGAGAAAGGCTAGGCTAAGCAGGGGCTGAGAATTGGCTAAGTGTTGGTAAATATTTCCTAAGAATCGCTAGTCAGTTTTGAGCAGGATCAGGGTGAGACGATCGGTAGAGTTCAAGATTTTCTCAGTGTGAGAAAGCGTTATATTGTTTCATGATTCTTTGACTATGTAAAATATATGATAGAGGGGTTTCGAGCAGGTGCTTTCCCCACATACATCGTGTGTTGTGTGATTGATAATTTCCTTTCTCTTACTTGCATGTGATTGAGAGATCGTGTTTTATATTCCGCAAATATAGTAGAAGGATTCAACATCTTGTTTTAGTACATTACATGATCAGATTGAATCCATTGGTATAGAATTTATATATAATTTATACATGGTATCAGAGAGTCAGGAATCAAAATAGTGAAGAAGAAATTGAGTTTTCCTTGACCATGTTCAAATTTGCAGATTTATTCTTCAGGATCCAGCAGCAGATCAATATGTCTTTCAATGGCTTGAGACTCGAATATGAACTCGAGAGAAATTTGAATTATATTTCATGGAAGGAAATGATGGAGGCAGTGTTGGAGGGCAAAGAGTTGAAGGAATTCATATATACTGATATTCCCAATCTCGTAGCAACATATTCCCAACTTCTTGATGCATTGTAGAAAAAGGTAGCAAAGGCAAGAAGGATCTTGTTTGAGGGAGTTCCAGATCATATTTTCTCGAGTCTCCATGGGAAGGTGAATCCATATGCTATGTGGAAGGCCTTGATAGATTTGTTTCAGAACAAAAATGACCAAAGGAAGTTGGCACTGAAGGACAACTCAAAAAGATCAAGAAGGATGAGGGCGAGATAGTACCAACATACTTGGCGAAGTTCACTTGATGTTGAGATGAGCTTGGAAGTGTTGGTGTGACCATAGCTAATGATGAATTGGTAAGCCTAACACTTCTAGGCCTTCCCAAGAGTTGGAATAGTTACTAGGACTCTGTGAATGGGAGGGATAAGTTACCAGATTGGGAGTGTTTGTGGTCCGACTTGGTAATAGAAGAGATAAGGCGGAGCACCAGAGACAGGACCTCCAACACCACCAAAGAAGAAGATTGTGCATTAGTCAGAAAAAGAAATAAGCCCGAGGGAAATAAATCCCAAGGTGAAGAGGGCAAGAGAGACTTGTCTAAGATTAGTTTTTTTCACTATCACGAGCATGGGCACTATGCTTCAAATTGTCCACAGAAGAAGGCAAGCAAGAAGTAGCCTGCACTTGTAGTGGGTGAAGCATTGGCTTCACAGTTCAAGCTTTATTTTACTGTCATTGCATGCATGGGAAACATTGTAATGAGATGCATGTGGTATCTAGACAATGGTGTCTCGTTCCATATGACGGAGAATAGAGATCTCTTCAATGAATTGGAGGAGAAGGACCTCCAACAAAACATAAAGTTTTGAGATGATGGGAGGTATAACGCGACCGACATAGGTATAGTTACCTTTCAGAGGGATTCTAGTTCCCCTCTTAAACTAGCATATTTTTTGTATGTTCCAGGCCTAAGGAAGAATACTGTCTCTATAGCAGTATTGGAAGACCATGGTTACGAGGTGATGTTTAGAAAAGGAAAAGTTTTCCTTAAACACATATCCACGAGACAGGTGAAGCAGATCGGTTCAAGAGTCAAGAAATTTTATGCTCTCAAGGTTGAGGATGCATGAAAAAATTTGAGGAACAAAGAAGTGGTTAATGACTTGGTGGTTGAGAGGGAGAAATTACCTCTCAACATGCAGCCTTAGAAGTAGTCTCAGAAGGTTGTGGAGAAGCCACAATTGGAGAAGCATAGAGGAGACTGAGTGGAAGCGTCCACTCAAGTAGATACCTCCAAGAGGGGTAAATTTTGAACCATATGGGCAGAGGGATTACATGCAGCTATACCTCCAGGTGTGAGGTGGGGGGATGTGCAGATATAATCCCAAGAAGAAATTTGGGTAGGGTCCATTGAGATTGTGTGCCTCATGGATAGAACCTGGCTATGAGGAGCCCACAATACAACAATAGCAGGAAGGATTAGTTAGATTGATGCAATCAGATGTCATGAATACATAAATCAAAGTGACACATGTCAGATACTGGAGCATAGATCAGAGTTGGAAGCAGTGCAGAGGGAATGGATGCAGATGTCAGCAACATTGTAGAGATTTCAGTACACAATGCAGTAACTAGTAGCAGTCAGAGACTCTGATGATAGATGCATCATACTGATTTAGTTGTTTGAAGACTATTCAGCTTCATAAGTTGTAGGTGAAAAAAACACTAGAGAAGTGTTGTACGCAGAACATTCAAAAGGTACCGGATCGGGATAGATTGAATTCCTTTCTTGTTGAGAGGGAGTGTTGAAATTTGAAACAAGAAACAATGAAATTTGGAATCAGAATGGACGAAAATTGACCAATTACTAGTGTTGGATTCCAGTCACACATTGGTGAGGAATTCATTTACACATTAGTGCTAAATGTGGGCGCCTAATTTATTTTTCCCTTAAATATATTGGACAATAAATTGTAATTTCATCTCATAACAACTTGTATTAGTTAACTAAGTCATGGAGACTGAGTTAGCTCAAGAATTTCTAGTTGAGGGTCTAAGATGAGGCATGTAGAGTGATCATAATATTTTGGTGGTCCAGTTGTAGTTTTAGCACTAGTGTGGTGTGAGTGTAATCAGTTAACTCAAATTAATTGACTTAAAATCAGTTTAACTAGTTCTAACTGAATGAAGAATTAGTGAGAGGTCCAGTGAATTAAATTAGAATTAATTCACAAGTAGTGATCAATTATATAACTGATGATTTTCTATTAATAGTTGCATGCATGTTAGTTCTGATGAAGACCCAATTGAGACAGAGGTTAAAGAGAACATAACTATCATTTGTATTATTAGCAAATTGCCCGGGCGCAATTATAAAGTCATGAGAAGGCCATGATGGATTGCACAATCAAGGAAGGTTGAGTATCCTATTTAATAGGGATTAATTGTGTAGGGATTGCATGGGCAAGGCTAGGCTAAGCAGGGGCTGAGAATTGGCTAATTGTTGGTCAATTTTGCTTGAGAATTGCTAGTTAGTTTTGAGTAGGATCAGGGTGAGACGATTGGTAGAGTGAACTATTTTATCAGTGTGAGAAATAAATGTATTGTTTCATGATTATTTGAATATGTAAAATATATGATAGAGGGGTTTTGAGCAGGTGCTTTCCCTAGATACATCTTGTGTTGTGTAATTGATAATTTCCTTTCTCTTACTTGCATGTGACTGAGCGATCATGTTTTATATTCCGCAAATATAGTAGAAGGATTTTGTATCTTGTTTTAGTACATTAAATGATTAGATTGATTCCATTGGTATAGCGTTTATATATAATTTCTACACTTAAGATTCATCCACTGGGTGCGAGTTCATTCTTAAAGGACTTTCAACATTTCCAAGTTAATCTTCTTAATCCTCAAGATATAATTTCTGATCAGATAAAGGTCTCTTGTTTGGTTAGTCCCTTTTCATGTGGATCCCTTGTATTAGACCAAGGGTTGGAGAACACATGTTTCACAGATCCTTATAGTTTCAAAGCTTGTCATTCTGATTCTCAACGTAAAATTCATTTTGGGTCGGAGGATTTATCTTTCTCAAACTCTTTGGTGATCAATCATTTTCTTATCCCTTTTGTGTATGTCATGAAGTTTATCATCTTCCTAGAACAATATCTCTTCTTGAGTGTTAGAAAAGGCTTTATTAATTTAACGGACCCAAACCCTTGTGTTGACACATATACTGAGTTTGATTTGGAACATGTTTCCAATATTTTTTCAACTCAGTATCCTAATTGGTTTCTTCGATTTACGATGTCAACAATTGTTTTTAATTCATTAAGCTTTCAAATTGTTGGGTTTGCATGTGATTGGATACAAAGGGAAAAAATAAAGAATCAAGAGCCTTATATGTTAATCGACCAATCTGATCATAATACCAAATATTTTCTTTGTGATTCAAATGTGTTAACTAAAAATTTATTTTCTCATTAGTCTTAGGGTTTTCAAATTGGTTGTTTTGAATATCGAGATCCAATCGCTAAATGGTTAGATCAATCCTACTTGGAAAACCATTTTTCAAATAATAGGTTTCTATCTTTCTTAATGTTTACAAAAAATTAAAACACAGATGAATGTACATTCGCAAGTAACCTTCAAGGTTTGTATAATCAAGATTTCAACAAAAAATGTAAATTTAGAGACTGGCTCAAACCATTTGGTATGGAACATCTGTTTGGCGTCAACTAAGACCTTCAATATTTTGTGCAAGATATTCAAGTTCTAATATTCTCTTTTTCATGATATTTTATGTAATTTTTAATTGATCATATATCTATGTTTACATGTCGGGAACTATGATGGATACATTGGAAATTACATTACACTTAGCCATGACATTCTAGTTGGTTAGGTTAGGAGTAGGTCTAGTTGCATTCTAGTTTCACTTGTGCATTCATCCTGCATTTTATCTCTTTGGTATTTCCTTTGTTTTGTAATTTATGCCTTGCATATTGTTTTAGTTTAGTCTCCATTTGTTGTGTCTTTTTGGTTTTATCATGTCTTTCTTTTTTGTTTTGCTTAATAATACCTTGCAAGAAATATGCTCTTGTTTGGCTCAAAAGACAATGTGACAAAGCTTAAAATGGAAGTTGTGATGATGAGCAATGCTTGACTAATCCATTGCTTCTTCTCTACTTGGTTTTATATATCTTTAAAGTCAATGATGCAGGAACAAAAAATATGATCCATTCATAAGGAAAGCCATAAGCAGAACCATGATACCTATTCCTATTCTAAGATATTCATTCCTTAATATGGTACTATAATTAAATGGTGCTTTCATTTCCAATCCAACCGAGTAGAGAAGGTAAAGGGGAAAATAATTAGTGAGAAAACCAATATTAGAGGTATATATAACCTTGTTTTAAGAAAAAACCTCTTATGATCTGAATAAGTCGAGATCCCTCTTCCGCCCTTGTGAAATAATAAGTTCCTAATTAAAATCCTATAAATAAATAAAAAATGGGCGAAAGAAGAGAAATGATTCCTATGCAGAGAGGTGAAGCAAGTAACATCGCCAAGGTACTGTCCATGCTCGATGTCAATGAAGCAACGCTTGTATTCCTGAAGTGAATATGTTGGGGTACTATTCAGGCCTACTGACAACAAATAAAAACTAGAGATGAAAACTAAGACTCTGACTATTTTAAAATCAAACTTTTATATTACCCTTCTCCTAGATCGAAACAATTGTAATTTGGCAAGCTTTGATAATGACTTTAATTGAGAAAAGGAATAGAGGAGCCTATGTCTATAACCGAGTCTAATGGGGAAGCCAAGGAAATCCACATGATGAATCAATACTTCCTGAAAGACCAAGACCTTGGAATAAAGGTAAAAAATGAACAAAGAAGCTGGAGTTATACCAGTGTGTCATCAAGTGTTGACATTGTGATCAACACCCTCCAAAAGTTTTCTTACACTTGAATTTTGGAGCCTATTGAGGATCTTACGATCTTTCGTCTATGGTTCCTTCATCGTTGTTTGATGTTTGTTAAATGTTTAAGTCTTCTTCTTGGTTTCTAATGGTCAAAGTCACTTTCTCACACGTGCTCAATCCTTGATAAATTCATAAGAATGCCTTTCTTATGCAAGCCTAGATAGTTGACAGTAAGTGCACACTCTCCATTGATAAAAACCCCCACTTTGGTTCCAATTGTACTTTTATTTCGGTGAGTTTCTCTAAATGTCACTTTTGCGCACCTTTTCTTTCACAAATGATCCAGGTGGATATTGGTGGCCACCCGCCTATTCCACTTGGGGCCCCACCATTGTCTCTTTCAGTTTTTCAGTTTCGGCACAACTTATTATTTTTAGCAGTTTTTCGGGTCCTGAACTTCCAGAGCCATTTTGAGGCCCTAAACATCATTTTTTGGGCATCGTTCCTATGGCGAATATGATTCCATTCTAGAATTGATGTGCATGGCAACAATTGAAGTCCTCAGATAGATCTTTCTAACAATGTATCATTTGAATCAAACGGAGATAGTATGCCAAATTTACGTCCCTAGGAAGTTGAAACACCAATTTACCCAAACGGGGCCCATAGTTTTGGCGCTTCATCTCCTAGGGTTAGGTTTTTGGACGTTTAGGGTTTTCCATTATTTCTAAATAATAAATAGGCCCTCGAGCCTCATGGTAACTCAGTTCAGAGGCCTGTAGCCACTACATCTCTTCTCAGAGATAAGCTACCAGCGCCCTAGCTAGTTTATTTCCATTATGTCTGTAAACAAATTTCATTTCTTTGATATTAATGAAATGAAGTGTTATTTCTGCGCATCTTTATATTTATGGTTATATATGTATTCTATTGCGTTCCTGCATAAAATCCATATCAATAAATGTCTCTTTCTTGTTTGTGAGTGTTATTTTTTCTTTCTTTCACTTTAACAAGTGGCGTTTTTATGCTATCTTCACTCCGAAATGTGTCACCTTCAAGTTCTTTAGGTTTTGAAAGTGTCATTTTCACGTTTTCTTACTGTTGCAAGTGTCGCTCTTAAATGTTTCACTCCTATGTGTGTCACACCTTTGCACATTACTAGAAGTAGTTGTAACACACTCTTATACATTAGATGGTCATATATATCAAGAAATTATGCGCTATACAAATTCTTATAGCTTAGCGCACTTTTTGGTCACAATCGACACTTGTGTCACAACTTGTGTTCTATGTGTTGTAATGTGTCATCTTAACTATCACTCTTAGAAATATGTGTCACTTTTTTGTTGTTTCAAGGTGTGATTTTTGTTCATGACTTATATGCATTCCCTTGGCTTGTATTGATGGATTTCATGTGCGCGATCCATGTTTGAGCCTTGTTCGAATTATTTTCCCACTCTTACTCTACTGGTCCCACACTTAGCCATTTTGGAGATATGCTTGGTCCTCATGTCCAGACAAGTTGTGAATACAAGAAATATCTTACCAGTTGATGAGCGAAACCTATCCATGAGCCTCATTAATGAATCATTTTCTCCCTGACTTGTTTATTGTGTCCTCTTTAAGGTCAGACCCTATGATCACAAGTTGATAACCTTCAAAGAAAAGTCACCTAACCTTTGTTGAATGAATTGACTCACTTCATTGATTTTTGATCACCTCTTCCTTGTATAGCACATGAAGCATTTATATTATCCTTCTGCGAAATAAAAATGCACCATAAAATGTCTCTTCCCTCTCATAGTGCATTAAATCACTCCCTGGGAAAAGTGACTTACCTTATCCTACTTGCCTTCGGTAAATGCGCAATATCTTCTTCTAGTGAGCCATTATGGGCGCAAATAACATCTCTAGTAAATAGTGAACCACTAAGGAAGAAAATTGCACCTATTAGAAGGATATCCCTTTCAGAGTGCACTTCAGGAAAACAAGGACCCTCTGAGCACACTTCGGGAAAACAAGGACCTTCTGAATACGCTTCAGGAAAAAAAAGATCCTCTGAGCGCACTTCAGGAAAAAAAAGGACCTTATGGTGCACTTTGGGAAAAAACAGACCCTCTTATCGCACTTCCGGAAAATAAGGACCTTCTGAGCACACTTTGGGAAAACAAGGACCCTCTGAGCACACTTCAGGAAAAAAAAGACATTTTGAGTGCACTTCAGGAAAACATGGACCCTCTAGGGAAACGTTGGGAAAGTAAGGAGCCTTTGAGAACACTTCTAGAAAATATGGAACCTCTCTTCCTTCTCAATACACAACGCAGTCTCAAGAAACAAGTCTTAAACCCTTGTTCACTAAGCTTCCCCTCTGCACTGAACACCTTCTCAAGTCTCTTTTTCAACGCATGGAATAGTCTTAGAGCTTAGTGAGGCCTCCTCTCTGGCACTATTGAGTCAGATTGTTCTCTCATTGTTTTCCTCTCTTTCCTTCCTAGTGCATGGCAGACGACTAGCTTGATTTTCATTATATTCCTTTTAGTGTTACAACACATATATATACATCATAGAAACATACATAAACCCCAATCCATTAACCACGGATTAGAACATACTTAGTAGTTCCCTTGACCGGATCTACAAATACCGAGAGGTCGAAAACCATCATACCCCAAAACCATGTGCAAACTCATGCACCAAAACATGGGTGGAGTCGCATATGAGTGGGACCGCATGCAAAAAAAAATTTTAGCGGGCGCTACCCGGACAGAACGAAGGAAATTTCTTAACACACGTGACCACACGCTACGCCCGGCACAACGTACAACGCTTGGGGCTAGTCGTGGAAATAATATAACACATACCCAATATTCTCCCACTTGTTGTTTTCTTTCCACAGGGGGCCACAGGAGAGCTTAGTCATTGGGCCAATTCTTCAACACCCATTGTTTCTCTACACCAAGAGAACTTCTGAGTGCTCACAGACTTCGTCGATGCATCTGCAACATTCTTCAAAGTGTCCACCTTTACCAGCAACACCCTTTTAGCCTCAACCATATCTCTAACAAAGTGATATTGAACATCAATGTGCTTTGTCTTTGAATGATAAGCAGGGTTCTTAGCCAAGAAAATTGCACTTTAGCTATCACAGTCTATCCTTATAGCTTGCTGTACCAACCCCATACTTGAACACAATCTCTGCAACCAAACTGCTTCCTTGCTTGCATGAGTGGCTGCTATGTATTCTGCCTCTGTAGTTGAAAGCGCCACTACAGGCTGTCTTTTACTCATCCAACTGACTACACCTCCAAATAGGCTAAACACATACCCACTTGTAGATCTTCTTTGGTCCAGATCTCCAGCCCAGTCTGCATCAACAAAACCACGAATGTCCAACATTCTTTCCAATCTTGGTCTTCCCTGGTAGCACAAGCCATAATCACTAGTGCCACGTAAATATCTGAAAACCCGCTTCACTGCTGTCCAATGCTCCTTCCCTGGGTTTGACATAAACCTGCTCAATACTCCCATTGCATGTGCAATGTCTGGTCTAGTATAGACCATTTCATACATCAGGCTACCCACTTCACTTGCATATGGAACACGGGACATATCCTCCTCTTCTTCTTGTGTCTTGGGACACTGTTCAGCAGACAGTTTTGCACCTACAGGAATAGGAACACTCACCGGTTTACTATCCTGCATATTGAACCTCTGCAATATAGTCTCGACATACTTCCTCTGGTTTAACCAGAGCTTCCTCTTTGCCCGATCTCTCTTAATTTCCATGCCCAAAATATAGTTTGCGGCACCAAGATCCTTCATGTCGAATTTGGAGAACAGTTGGGTCTTCAAATCTTGGATAATTTCTTTGTCATTTCCAATCAACAACATATCATCCACATACAAGACCAAATAAATAACACGGTCACCAATTAATTTAAAATAAACACAGTGATCCTCCTTGCTTCTGGTGAAGCCAAGTCCCCGTCTATAGGTATCAAATTTCTGATACCACATCCTTGGTGACTGTTTTAACCCATACAGAGACTTCTTCAACCTGCATACCAGTTCTTTCTTACCCTTCACCATAAAGCCTTCGGGTTGCTTCATGTAGATCTCCTCTTCTAGATCCCCGTGAAGAAATGTTGTCTTCACATCCATCTGTTCTATCTCAAAATCAAATGCAGCAGCAACAGATAAAAGTAATCTAATAGAAGTAACCTTGGCAACAAGAGAAAAAATATCACCAAAATCAATTCCCGGCACCTGGGAATAACCTTTCGCTACCAACCGAGCTTTGTATTTCTCCACCTTGCCTTCTACATTCATCTTCTTCTTAAACACCCATTTACTCCCAATGGGCTTCCTTCCAGCCGGCAACTCCACCAGATCCCATGCATCGTTTTTGTGCAAGGATGCCATTTCATCAACCATGGCCTCCTTCCAGAGTTTTCCATCCTCTGAGTCTACTGCCTCCCTGACAGTTCTGGGATCGTCATCAGTTATAGTTAAGGAAAAACCTGAACAGAAAGCAGATGGACTATACCTTTCTGGTTTCCTTCTTTCCCGAACTGATCTTCTCAAAGCTGGAGTTTGTGGCTCTTCATCTTCTGAGTCTTCTTCTATTGTAGAGTCTGATTCATCCTCCTTTAGATCAAACTCTATCTTCTCAGGTTCCTTTGGTAGGACTTCATGTTTAAAAACATCTTTCACTTCTCTAAACACCACATCTCGGCTGTACACAACCTTCCTTGTTTCTGGGTTCCAAAGCTTGTAACCCTTTAAACCATCCTTATACCCAATAAAGATGCACCTTTCAGATTTATTATCCAACTTGGTCCTTTTCTCCTTTGGAACATGTACATATGCATCACATTCAAATACCCTTAGATGTGAAATAGAGGGTTTCTTACTAGTCCATACCTCATGTGGAGTCTTATCCTCCAACGCTGATGAAGGTGATCTGTTAACTAAGTAACATGCAGTCTCCACTACCTCTGCCCAGAATTCTTGTCCTAACCCGGTACCACTGAGCATGCTTCTTGCCTTCTCCATCAGTGTTCTATTCATTCTTTCTGCAACTCCATTTTGCTGAGGTGTGTATGGAGTAGTCTTCTGCCGTGCTATACCACACTTCTTACAGAACTCTTCAAATTCCTTCTTGCAGAACTCCCCACCATTATCAGTCCTCAATGCCTTTATCTTCTTCTCTGTCTGGTTTTCCACCAGAGCCTTAAATTCTTTAAATTTGTCAAAGACTTCAGATTTCTTCCTCAAGAAATATATCCATGTATTACTTGAGAAGTCATCTATGAATGAAACATAGTACACAGACTTTCCCAGTGATGGAACTGACACAGGCCCAAACACATCACTGTGCACAAGTTCTAATATCTTGTTTGCCCTCTTAGCACCAGAAGGAAAACTCACCCGATTCTGCTTCCCATATACACAATGTTAACAGAAATCGAAATCCAAAGAACAATTATACATACCTTCTACCATACCATCTCTATGCAGTATCCGAAGACCCTTCTCTCCAATATGTCCAAGCCTTCGATGCCATAGCATGGTATTTTCTCCAGAGACAGCTAGACTTTCCGTCCCACTTTCAGGAACCACAGAACTGTTACACCCATCAATAACAGTGCTACCTTGTAGCTTGTAGAGAGTTCCAGTCCGAACTCCCCGCATTAATACGAGTGCTCCCCGAACCATCTTGCAGGCATCTTTCTTGAACACTGTTTTTACACCTGCATCATCCATCTTGCTTACAAAAATCAGATTTCTGGCCAATGCAAGAATATGAAGAACACCAGGAAGTGTTCTAATCCTCCCACCTTGCAGCTTCATCTTGACCTTTCCACGTCCGACGATTCTGGCCTTCCTATCATCCCCTAGGAAGACATCACCACCATCATATTTCTCATACTCGCAGAACCACTCCCTATGGGGAGTGAAGTGAAAGGATGCACCTGAGTCAATCGACCATGACTCATGATCTACATGTGTATTTGAAGAAGAAGCCAAATACACATCCCCACCTTCATCCGAGGTGGTTTTTGCCTCTGCAGAAGGACCTTCATCAGATCCCTTTCCTTTCTCGGGAGCTTTAGATCTGCATTCCTTTTTGTAGTGCCCTTCCTTTCCGCATTTCCAGCACACCTTTACAAACTTTCCAGGAGATTTAGATCTCCCTCTAGATTTAGATCTCCCACTCGAAACCTTATTCTTGTTTCTGTTCTGGGACCTTCCTCGTACAGATAAGGCATCTCCATTCTGACCCTCCATATTTCTCCGTCTCATTTTCTCCGACAGCAAGGCTGAGACAATGTCATCAAAATTCAAGGTAGTTGTATTGCTACCTATTGCAATAACCAGACTGTCCCACGAGTCTGGTAGAGAACACAACAAGCTGATGCACTTATCTTCATCTGAGATTTTAATATCAACAGATGACAGCTGACTTACCACAGTATTGAAGGCATTCAGATGCTCTGTCACCGAGTCTCCATCCTTCATTCTCAGGTTATACAGCTTTTTCCGTAGGAACAATTTATTCACTAGAGACTTAGATTGGTACAAAGTCCCTAGCTTTTCCCACAAGTTCTTCGCCGTAGCTTCCCCAGATACATTCAACAATACTGAATCTGAGACACACAACCATATTGTGCTCTTAGCCTTCTGATCCAGTTTCTTCCAGTCTTCATTTGACATTGCCGTTGGTTTAGTACCTGGATCTACCGTGATCCACTGATCTTTATCCACCAGCAGATCCTCCATCTTGAGCTTCCATAACTCAAAACTCTGGCCGTTAAATTTCTCGATCTCTATCTTTCCGCCGCTCGCCATCTTCTTTCACCGCAAGAATCGATCCCGCAGATCTCCCACTGAACAGGGTCTACCACAGGCCCGAGCAAAAAACCCTCAACAACAAAGGCGTCCCCTTGAAGCCGAAACAACTCTGATACTAAATGTAGGTTTTAACCCTAAACAAAAATTATCTACACACGAATCTTATAACAGAAAATAAACAATAGCGAGAGCATAAAACATAAAATAGATAAGCACATAGATTTTCCCCTGGATCCCAAATTGGGATGACCAGCTTGATTTTTCATTATATTCCTTTTAGTGTTATAACACATATATATACATGCCGAAGCATACATAAACCCCAATCCATTAACCATGGATTAGAACATAACCATAGTTCCCTTGACCGGATCTACAAAATACCAGGGGTCGAAAACCATCGTACCCCAAAACCATGTGCAAACTCATGCACAAAACATGGGTGGGTCTGCATATGAGTGGGACCGCATACCAAAAAAAATTTCGCTGGGGCTCTGCCCCAGACCCCGACAGGGGGGGCTATCGCCCCCCCTGTGACTCCCCTGCTGCGCCCGGCGCAACGTACAGCAAATGGGGCTAGTCGTGGAAAAGAATATAACACATACCCAACAATATTAATCAACAAGCTCATCAACCTTGTTCCTTAGATTTCCCACTACACTAGACCCTCAAGAGCCTCTCCTCATAGCACGTGGCATAGTTATAGTGAATAGTGATGCTTTCATAAGCCAATGTTGGGCTCAACGTGCCCTCCTCGTCAAGCCCTTCCTTCTTACTCCTCTGGCTGTGCCTATCATGAGAAAATTATTTCATGATCAAGGAATATAGATGATTTTAAGACTACATTTTTCCTTGTCATGAGTGATCTTCATTGGCAGGGTGTACCATCCGAGCATGACAAGGTGATGCTCAAGGAGGATAGTAAGGCCAATGAACAAGAAGAATTTGCAAAGAATAAGCACAAAGAAGAACCATCATGAATACATGACGCATACCCTAGACCATGACAATGAATACTTTTCATGATGACTTAGAAGATTCTCAAGTTGATCCAAGACCCTTTGGAGGGTGAAGATGAAGAACAAAGTAGATTTTTCATGAAGATGGAGTACATATCAGATCAATTTTGAAGATCAAATACATAACAAAAATGAGAGAAACTTGGCATTGCCACATCATCATGAAGCTCCATGTCATCATTGTCAAGTTTTGGCTTGTATATAAGTGTCATCACAATGTCATATGTGTCCATGTATGTCTTGTTGCATCATCATGTGGAATATAATGATGTATTTTCAAAGAAAATGAAAAATGTAAATGTATGGAAGTCCAAGAGTCACATGTGGAATGTGAACAATCACATGTGGACAAAAGAGTCTTATAGAAGTTCAAAGGTCACATTAGAAGTCCAAGATTCATGAGGGCATTTCAAGAGTCACATGGGATATTGAAGTTCATTCCTCTTATTATAAAATATACCTCATAAATCAAGTAAAGGTATTTTGGTGCCATAGACTTTGGAGAGCTAGCCTTGGATTCTTCCCGCTTGGTATAAGAGATAAAATCAAACCTTGGAGAAGAAAGAAGTGACTTAATGTTACATTATTGGAACTAGTGCCTCACTATCAGAATCGTGTACTTGGATCTTTCAACTAGTAATTGAATCTCATTGAGCGAAAACACTTTCATGCATGTATCATGAATGTTGTAAGACTATTATTTAGATGTTTACAATATATGTTATGTTCATATGTACTAAAAAATTGAACTATTTTGGTGGATTTGGTGCTTATATTGTTGAATGTGTGTTGTATTTTCTTACGTGAATCATCGTTATCTTGTGAACTAGTTTGGTGTTAATCAATAAATATTTCCATGCTCTTGTGTGCCTCTCATAGGATAGTATCTATTACTTTCCTTCTAGAGACTCACTTTTGTCTCCCTCTCTCGAAGGCCTCATTTTTCACATTGCAATTAGTGCTTCACAATGTCAACTTACATGCTAATTTAAAAGGTTATGTGTTGATCTTATGTTACCCATTACATCCAAGGAAAAACCTTAAGTTATGGTGGTCAAATGACAATACTCTAAATGAGGCTCATATTCCAAACAAAGGTGAGGTAATTGGGACTTCATATTGGGAGACCCCTCATATGCCGGCATATTTCAAAGACCGTCAACACATGTGCATATAGTTACATTAGAAGAGTAGACACAAGATACTTACAAGTCAAAGTCAAAGGATGATCACATACATAATGTACATGCTATAATAGAAGGGTTGACTTCAATTACATACATGTTGGTCGTTGAATAGGTCGCAACATTGATAATACATTTTAGTTTGATTCTGCAAGTAATAAAACATTAGAGATGTATCAGATATTCTATGTAAGGAATTACATTAGGGCCTCTTTTTTTTTATGCAAGGATAGCATAAGGCCTCGGGAATACTTTCGTGAAGGACTCTTCCGATTATGAGATTTAGGTTGATGAATAATCGGAAGAGGTACTCATCACTAAATATTTTTGGTAAAGAGTCTTCATCAATATTTTGTAAGCTTTTCTTAATTTGTTAAATATCTTTAGAAAGGTATTGGGGAAAGAATTTCTCGACTATGTGATCGTGAGATCACTTGTTATGCTCAAAATTGAAAGTGCTTGAAATAGGGTCGCAATCCGCAGCATCTAGAAAGGTCTTGTCGTTATGAGTTTCGGTGTCAGTGAATGGTTTGAAAACCAATGTCGTATGAGGAAGATATCAATGCTCTCATTCATTTTTCCCCAAAAACAAAAATTTTGTGACTGGATGCCCAATAACATGCAGTACACAAATGTATATTCTAGGAATATTCCCTTTTCTTACAGCCTAACCGGGATTGGGTAATTCACGTGGCTTAATCTGGGCTATTGAATTTGCGGTACGGAAGTGTGATTCGATCGTTGGATGGTTTGCACGTTTTTTTAAGCCAATGGATGAGAGACACGTGGCAAGCCCGAGGATGCCATGTATCCTCGTGAGGGTATGGTAAAATTTATTGGAGGCCACAGGAGCCGACCCTGAGACCTCAGCGCAGCATGGATGACTCTTCCAACCGCTCTACCATGTGTTTCTTAACCTTACTATTCTCGCATTCATTTATGGTGTATATGTTTTGCACCGGGGAAGGGGGATTGCCGTTGGTCCCAACGCGTCGCGGCCCCAAATTATCGTCACATGGTGAGTTCAAACCACAAGAATAAACATAACCCCACAAAGAATAAAATCTTAATCATGACAATATTTGTTCACATGATATAACTTCTCCGACCTGCTATATAATGCGGTGACATTAAACTTATCCCGCGCTTTCTCCGAAGGTTGTGATCACATGTCATTGTGGCATAAAATCGTAGTTCAACGGTTTTACAAAACCATAAATTTCTGGTGGGGAATGATGCATTCACATGGGTGCGCTCTCATGGATTTTATTGCTACGCTTATGGAACCGTGTAGACTTCCGGGTTCCATGCCCACGCCGCCGAGTTGTCAAAATCGCCTCAATGCAAACAGTTAATGGCGGGGGTCGGCATGTGACCACCTTGCCCAAGCCACTTGAATTTACATCAAACAAATTTATATGGCGTAAGTGGGAGCGCACCCTAATTTTAGGGCTTCCATTAATTTAACTTCGCTATGCTACTTGCACTTTTAGTGGAGCTTTTCTAGATGACATTGGGAGGTCAATTTTCGACCAATTTGGGTGAAACAAGAGTCTTCTCGTAATTAATTTGAGAATTCCGGAGCCATATTGGTGCGTAGAAAAATCCATTAGAGGCCTGGGAATTTAGACATGTAATTTATAATTTTGAGCATAATGACAAAGAGGGACATGCCATTGGGAGTCGGACCACAGATGTAGCCCAGGAGGGGGTGAGTCGCTTCATCATGCCTATTGTGTGTAAAAATTATGTGTGTGATTGTATTTCGTTATACACTAATGTTTCGTTGTTTTTTTAGGCTTATTTTCATGCTTAAATTTCACAAATTCATCTATGTTTCATGGTTAAAACACTCATTCCTTACAAACAAATGGAGACAAATTGTACATGTTTTTTATAATGAAGAACACTTAGCACAACAAACTAATATACTCCTTTCGCATCAAGTTGGTATCATCGTAGCTAGAGTTTAATATTTGGTGTTTTTGGTGTGAAAATATTTGTTAACTATTTGCAAGGGTTTTCATGCTTACTAGGCTCAAGCTTAAGAGAGGCAAAGGCAAATTGGTGGAAACAAGAGGTTCTCAAGCAAGCCACAACAATTAAGGAAAGATTTTCACATTCTCCACTAGCTAGTTCACCTTCAAAAGAAGCAGAAGGCCACTCAGTATGCCTCCAGAGAAGAAGAGACCCATGAAGAGGTGGATCCCAAAGAAGAAGCAGAGGTCTCAGAAAGCATTCCTTGACATGACTAAAATGGTGAGAGTCCTTTATCAAGAAAGGAATGAAAGACTAAAAGGAGAAGGATCCAAAATTCACAAGGAATGCTTCGGATCATCGGAGGCCACAATGATGAAGATAAATAAAAGAAGGGCAATGGAGGAAATGGAGGCAGGAGTCACCATCCTCACTCCTCATCATCATCATCCTCTACTTCATCTTCAAGACACCAAATACACATGTCAAAGAACACCGTAAAAGTCATTTTCTAAAAATTGATGTTAAGTTTGAATTTCCAATGTTTAATGGTGAAGTCAATGTAGAAAATATTGATAATTGGATTAGACAATTGGAGGTTTATTTGAGAATTCGTAACCTTCATGATGATGATACCAAATCCAACTAGCTTCACCCGAGGATGGAAGGTGCAACTCTTGCTCGTGGGAAGCCAAGACAAGGGAGGAGATCAAAAAAATCATGGTAAGATTATTCTATCATGGAATGATTTCACACGCAATAAAACAACAATTTTATCCATTAGCTCACATGCGTAAAAGCCATAATGAACCGGAAAAAAATTTTTAGACAATTGCAAGGAAAAAATGTACAAGACTACACCCAAGAATTTAGGAGAAGAGCTCTCTTATTAGGGTAGATTTGCAAAGTTAAGATACTTTGCTCAAGTAAATAGGAGGCTTACATAGCTACTCTAAATACTATCCTCATGTTTAATCCTACAAGTCTAGACAGGTGTTCAAGCCACACATCTAGAAGCTAGAGGGAAAAATAATTTTGAAGAGGGTAGAAACAAACCTTTAAGGGGGAAAACTAAAGAGAAGACCTCAAAGGAAAAGGAAAAAAAGAATGAATTTTTCAAGAAATAGAGACGGAAAGTAGTTTGTAAAATTTTTTCAATAGAAGGCCATGAAGAGAAAAATTGTTGGAAATTACATCCCCAAAAGAGACCCAAATATAACAATAATGAAGGGAAGCGTAAAATTGGCAGCTCTAAAAATCAGCATGACTTAGCAAAGAGGATCTGTGTGATGAAACTAAAATTACAGCCATGGGATTGAAGAACATGAAGGGGAAATAAATTGAAACAAAAACCCAATACTAGTACTTCAACCGTCGCTAGTACAAGCTCCAAATGAAGAAGAGAGAATTGAACTGCTTCATGAGGATCATATCCAAACATACCAAGATTGACACACTATTTGACAAGGTCACAAGAGAAATTAATCTCAAGACGTGGTTAAGGAACTTAATCTTGGATACCATTCCACATCCAAAACCATATCCACTTGGTTGGATTTGTGTGATGCAAATTTACGGTGTTTCAAAGGAAGTGCATATTGTGCTTTGCAATAACTTCACATTTTTTGACACAAGCTTAAATTAGATGTGGTTCTACTTGATATTGATGGGGCGCAGTTGTGTTGCCGTCCTTACTTGTAATACAGAAAGTGATCTTCCATTTCCATGAGAAAAAAATACCATTTATTCAAATATGGCAAGGAGTACATTGTTACAACACACGTAAGAAGACAAATATTGCAATGGTAAATGTCGATGGGTAAAGAGGTCGGTGAATTCAAGTAAGATTTTTGTTCTTCTAATGATTAAGCCTAAAGACAATTTTAATCATGAGTCATTTAAAGATTGTGATCCCAAGTTGAAATCAGATTTATATGATTTAGTTGATGCACATCATGAGATGTTTCCCAGGAGCCAACATGATTGCCTCCCTAAAAGGGAGATTCAACATAAGATTCACGGTAACAAGATTCTTCCAAACATCGGCATGTATCGCATGTCGATAATGGAGAATGCTGAAATAAAGAGGCAAATCAAAGAATTGTTAGACAAGGGACTCATAAGGCCAAGCACTTCGCCATGTGGTTCACCCATAGTCTTGATTCCAAAGAAAGATGGGTCTTGGGCGCATGTGTGTCAACTTCGTAGCTTTGAACAAGATAATGGTAAAGAATCGATACCCACTCCCAAGGATGATGATTTGCTAGATCGGCCCGAAAGAAGAAATTTTTTTCACTAATTTAGATTTACGAAGTGGATATCATCAAGTAAGAATTGCAAAAAGTGATATATGGAAGATCGCATTCAAAACCAAACAAGGACTCTTTTGAGTGGTTGGTTATGCCATTTGGTTTGTGTAATGCAATCGGTGAATTTCATGCGTGTTATGGATAATGTTTTCATCTATTTCTTGATGGCTTTGTGATTGTGTATTTAGATGATATACTAATTTTCTAAAAACAAGAGAAGAACATGTCTTCGTATGTAAAAAGGGTACTTGATGTTTTGAAGAAAGAGAAATTATTCCTTAAGATGTATAAGTGTGAATTTGGAAAGAATTCTATGGTTTATTAGGGAAACATTGTAGGAGGAGGCTTAGCAACTTGGTCCTTATAAAGTGGAAGCCATTGTGAATTGGCCCACTACCAAATCGGGTGAATAGAGGTAAGAAGTTTCTTAGGCGCACAACTCGCATTGGAGAAAGTTTATTGCTAACTTTTCCGACATAGCAAAATTCTATACATGCAAAGACAAGTGTGAAGAAAGGCTTCCAATGGGAGGAAAACATCGCAAGATTTTGAAGCTTTAAAAGAGGAGCAAGATCAAACAGCTCTAGTCCTTGCATTACCCGATTTGAGACAAGCCATTCAAGATTCAAACCGATGCTAGTGATTGTGCCATAGGTGCAATACTTTTTGCAAAGATGGTAGCCTATCGATTTTTCATTCTCAGAATATCTGTAATGGTGTCGTAGCTTTCAATATCCTACATATGAAAAAGAGATTTATGTGTTGGTACAAAGCGTCAAGAAGTGGAAACATTACTTGATGGGTAAAGAGACGATTATACATACCGATCATCAACCATTATTAAAGATTTCTTGTAGTCGCAAACAAAATTGCCGCAATCACGACATTTTGTGGATGGGATTTCTTCAACAATTTCACTTGGTTATAAGGTATAAGAAATTTATTTTCAATAAAGTTGCCGATATGCTTTCAAGGTGAATTATAAGTGCTTCTTAATTTTCTCTAAATGATTCTATTATACATGAGAGCTACATAGAACATTATGCATATGATGCTTATTTTCAAGATGTGTATGCTAGTTTGAGTGAAGGGAATCAAGTTGAGGAAAATTATTATCACATGCATAGCAATTTGCTATTTCATTTGGGCAAGCTATGTATACCACAATGAGAGAGACTTAGTGTCATGAGAGAGGCTCATTCGTCTCTTATTTCTATTGACTTGGGGTAAGAAAAATAGTGGCACATCTACAAGAGGTATTGCTATTGGCCTCACATGATATATAGTGTGTCACGTTTCTTATAAGAGGATGTTCTATGTGTGCAATAAGAAAGCCTAGAAATAGGAAGCTTGGGGTCGGAGCATGCCACTACCGCACCATCAAGGCCATGGGAGAGTGTCTCCATGGACTTTGTTGGAGGTCTACCTATGTCAAGAAAAATAACATGATTATCTTTATGTATTTGTGGATAGATTCAAAGAAATGGTATACTTCGCCATGTAAGAAAACCGTTATCGTTGAAAAAAACTCGTTGAAATTTATTTTCAACATGTATGGGTTCATTATGGTTTGCTAAATTCTATTTTTAGTGACAGGATTCCGTGTTCGTTGGGAATTTTTGGTCCAATCTTTGAAGATGATGGACACAAAGTTGAAAGAGTATTGCTTTTCATATGCAAATCGATGGCCAAACCGAGGTGGTGAACGTAGTCATAGCATCTATTGAGAGTGGATATTGCATCAAACGTCCCAAGTCAGGGATGAACAATCGTATTGGAATTCAAGACACTTACAATCGACAAGAACTCTTCTACAAATACTTCACCTTTTTAAGTCTGCTTTGGGTATTTTCTGAAATCGCCATTAGACTTCATCTTTGAGAAGGATGTTGCAATTGATGGGCATATTGATATTGACAAGGCTCGAAAGTGTTGGGAAAAATACTGAGAGGGGGGGGTGAATCAGTATTCAGGGAAAACTAAAACTTTTACTCTTTCATGCTCTAAAACCCATACGCTATTTTGCTGAAGCCAACTAGCGTATACACGCGGATATCCTTCATAAAACTCGTGTATACACAGAGATCTAATTATGCCATTAATTCTTCACTTATATCATTCCATCATTCATTCATTAGATGTTCTATAAACAGTAAACATGTGTAGTAAGAACAGAATAAACCATCACACATAAGCATCACACATGAACACCTCCTGGAAGGGAGCTCCAACCCCCTGACTCGTTTACCAGCCTCTCCTGGAATGGAGCTACGACCCCCTGATCTCGTTTACCAGCCTCACCTGGAAGGGAGCTACAACCCCCTGACTGAAGGCTACAACCCTCAACACCTTTATGGACCACGTTTCATCAATTTTCACATTGGATCCAACAACTTCAATAGAGTACAACTTGCAGGCCACGTTTCATCATATTTTCAGACTGGACCCACTCCACACATTTAAGCTCAATCATACAACAAAACTGATACAGACAACTCAGAACTGTAGAATACAGATAGCAGTAACACAGCAAAATAGATCAGACATTTCATACCCCATGCTTCAGCAAACCCTAGTTTGAATACGCGCTTTACTTTCACTGATACCGCGTATACACGCGCTTCCGTTCACATACACATGCGTATATAAATTTCACTGCGCATACGTGCTTTCTCTTCATCAAAGCCGCGTATATACACGCTTCCTCTTCGGCGAACTAGCGTATGGTTCTTCAGACATTTATGTCATTGAAATTCTTCAGAACAGATGCATCACACAGATTTTACCCTTTACTTCAGACATATGTTCGCCTCATCTCAGATCTAATCATTCCATAAACAGATCTAGCAAATACAAGTATATTTCAGATCTAGATACCCTTCTTCATCATTGGTGCATCATGCATTCAGATCTATCATTCAACTGTAACCCTTTCTATTTAGATATACTTCAGAGAGAAGTATTCATTCAAGCTCAGACATCTTGCTCCCACACTCATCATTTGCACAATGAATTTCTTCTCCTTTTATAGGTTTACCCTTTTTCAATACCATGAGCCAAAACCACATTACTTCCGATGGTATTCCTGGACGGGGTCACATAGACGAATAATTACTCAATACAATGGGTCAATACCATGGTGGTTACCCCTGGTTTTACATATTTAATGCGCTTTTGACCATACGCGACTTGGCACGTTGTTTCCCGTGTGCATACACGACTTATCCTAGACAAATCCGCGTATGCCTTGAGACATACTCTTTTCATCATAGATCTAGCACATACTGAATTCCTTTCTTCATTACCTTCTGTACTCACTGTAGATACATCAGATTTACATCATTTAACAAGTTCATCAAGACATATTATATCAAGCACAACTTCATCATGTAGGTTGCCATCATCTTCATCAAGTGGGTTGCCATTCAAGGAGAACACTCTATCAAGTGAGTTCAGCATCATATTGCCAACAACATCATATCACATCAGATTTACATCATTACCAAGTCCATCAAGTCAAGAATAACTTCATCAGGTGGATTGCCATCAAGGACAACACATGCCAAAAATCTCATGTCTCCATCTTTATTGAGTGGGTTGCCATCAAGGACAAAACTCTGCATCATATTGCCAACAATCTCCCCCTTTGGACTTGATGGCAACCACGATGGTGTTTGATCACCACAACAGATAGGTACATTAAGAATACAATGACACCATGTCACTCTCCCCATTATTTGACACCATTCTTTCTCGTCATTCAAACACCATGTCACTCTCCCCCTTTGAAATCAAGGGCAAAGGGTGGATCAAAACCAACACATTCTCCCCCTTTTCTCCTCAGGTAGAAGAAGCGTTCTGTAGATCTGATGTATACTGAAGTGACCAAGCTCCCCCTGAGTTCATGCTGAATCTTCAAACATAACTTTTAATAAAATACATGACTCTATGAACTTCCTATCACTAAAGACTCATACTTACATCAAATATCCAACCAAGTGGATTTACATATGAGACTCAAGTACCCAACCAAGTGGGTTTACACATTTCAACTCAGCTACCCAACCAAGTGGGTTTACAAAATTTGACTCAGCTACCCAACCAAGTGGGTTTACAAATTTGACAAGTCCTTACATGATTGAATATTACAATTTTACATCATGGGTCTCAACAAGACCTTTTCATCAAACTACAAATATGACCATTTATGACCAACACCAGAAAGTCCTCAAGAAAGAGAACATATTTCAGAACCATCATAATGCCAACAATGCATTATACTAATGCTCCCCCTGAATCTTTGCATCCAAGCATCCTTTCCATATGACTAAGGCTCCCCCTTAGTTTGTGCATCCTGAACACTTTCACCAACAAATCATCAAGGCATCTTTATCAAAACATTAGAAATAGAATTATGAGAACTGGAACACCACCAGAGATATCAAACAGTATCAGAGATACCAAACAGCACTATAGCTGTGCTGATGAAAGCTGACCCCAAACAGAAATTTGTCAGCAACCAGACATACGTGGTTTTATGTGCATGAACTCGCGTATATATGCGACTTTGTTTCATCTAACCCGCGTATGGAAAGAAATTTTTCACATTCCTTCATCTCCCCCTGAACTTGTCCTTCCTGTACCTGTCTTCTTCATATCAGATGCTCTGTCAGAAATACATATAACCAGAATAATCAAATTAACCATGAGAATCATCATACATTGCTCCCCCTGTGATGATACATCCCCATAATGTATCTCACATTACTTCTGCAGTCATTCAGAGAAGTAAGCTTCAGAAGTGGATGACTGTAGTAGGGTCAGTATTCCCTACGTTTCTGATCAGTCCTCCATCTTTTTCCAGATTTGTTTTAACTTTCTAATCGTGTGTTGGAAATTGTCCACTTTCTCAAATCTGTTCATTCTGCATTCTTTTTCTACATGTCCATACTTGTTACAAGCATAACATCTCATGTGGCCAGAGAAGTAAGCATAAGGATCATAGTGTGTTTCTCTGTTCTTCCTTCTATTGCAATTAGCTGCTTTGTGACCATACTTATTGCATGAAAAACAATATCCCTTGAAGCTACCAGAGTACCTTTCTGAATAGAGTCTGTTAGATAGTGACTGAAATGATCTGCTTCTGCAATTTGCTGCAACATGCCCATAATTATGACATTTAAAGCATTCCACATTATTGAAAGATTTCCTTTGAGAATTCATGATTGTTGGTTGACTTTTTGTTTCTTTCAACACTTCAGATTTTGTATTGACTTCCTTTGAATCATTAGCATTTCCTTGTGAACTAGATTCTCCTTTGACAGTTTCATGAAAACCAAGACCAAGTTTAATAGAGGGAGACCTTTGATTACTCAGAATATTGTCAAGAGTCTTAGTACTATCTTGAAACCTCAGAAGTTTAACCTTTTCTTCTAATTTACCTTTGAGAATGTTTAGCTCAACTTCCAAGCTTTGGTATTGCTTCTTCATGCTCTCTTCTTTCCTTCTTCCATCTTCTACTTGATCATTCAGATTTAGAATCTCTTCTTTCAACCCATTTTCTTGTTCTTCAAAATTTTGTATGAGTTCTTCATTCTTCTTATTTGATGCTTCCAGATATGCTTTCAGAGAGATGACTTCTGCTTCAAGTTCTTCATTCTTGTTGTTGGATATTTCTGGGTCTTCTTTGAGAGAGATGACTTCTGCTGCATTCTTCTTATTTGATTTTTCTAGATCTTCTTTGAGAGAGATGATTTCAGCTTCAAGTCTTTTATTCTTCTTGTTTGAATCTTCCAGATCTTCTTTGAGGGAGACGATTTCTGCTTCAAGTCTTGCATTCTTCTTGTTTGATTTTTCCAAATCTGCTTCAAGCCCTTTACTTCGATTGGATACATCATCGTACATCCTTTTCAGTCTAGAGATCAAATCCTTGTAGGCAGATTCCTTCTCATTAAATACTCTTTGTTGATCTTTGATAACTTCTTCTAGGTCCATAGCATTACTTTCACCATATATACCATTGCTTGCACAAAGAAGATTATCATAAGGGCCCCAATCACTACCTGAGTCTTCTTCTTCAATTTCCGCGATACATGTTTTCTGAGACATCTCCTTGCTTTGAGTAGCCTTCTTCTTTTGCTTCTTTCCCATTGCGACGGATCTCCTTCAAGCGATCAAGCTTCTGTAGAAGGACCTCGCTCTGATACCAATTGTTGGGAAAAATACTGAGAGGGGGGGGTGAATCAGTATTTAGGGCAAACTAAAACTTTTACTCTTTCATGCTCTAAAACCCATACGCTATTTTGCTGAAGCCAACTAGCGTATACACGCGGATATCCTTCATAAAACT
Source organism: Pinus albicaulis (assembly GCA_034641835.2). Classification (NCBI taxonomy): domain Eukaryota; kingdom Viridiplantae; phylum Streptophyta; class Pinopsida; order Pinales; family Pinaceae; genus Pinus; species Pinus albicaulis. The sequence continues at coordinate 1,734 of JAXQQM020091530.1, read as the reverse complement.
CGCATATACACAGAGATCTAATTATGCCATTAATTCTTCACTTATATCATTCCATCATTCATTCATTAGATGTTCTATAAACAGTAAACATGTGCAGTAAGAACAGAATAAACCATCACATAAAGCATCACACATGAACACCAGGATTTTTAGGTGGAAACCCAAGTCGGGAGAAAACCACCGCTGCAGTTGCTCAGCCTTCAATATTTTATTATAGAGAAAACATCTTACAACATATGTGCTGGTGTAGACTCCTACCAGCACGCAGGCACCCACTTGCGCTCGTTTACCAGCCTCTCCTGGAAGGGAGCTCCAACCCCCTGACTCGTTTACCAGCCTCTCCTGGAAGGGAGCTACGACCCCCTGATCTCGTTTACCAGCCTCACCTGGAAGGGAGCTCCAACCCCCTGACTGAAGGCTACAACCCTCAGCACCTCTATGGACACGTTTCATCAATTTTCACACTGGATCCAACAACTTCAATAGAGTACAACACGGGCCACGTTTCATCATGTTCACAGCCCGGACCCACTCCACACATTTAAGCTCAATCATACAAAAAAACTGATACAGACAACTCAGAACTGTAGAATACAGATAGCAGTAACACAGCAGAACATATCAGACATTTCATACCCCATGCTTCAGCAAACCCTAGTTTGCATACGCGCTTTACTTTCACTGATACCGCGTATACACGCGCTTCAGTTCACATACACATGCGTATATAAATTTCACTGCGCATACGCGCTTTCTCTTCATCGAAGCCGTGTATATACGCGCTTCCTCTTTGGCGAACTAGCGTATGGTTCTTCAGACATTTATGTCATTGCAATTCTTCAGAACAGATACATCACACAGATTTTACCCTTTACTTCAGACAGATGTTCGCCTCATCTTAGATCTAATCATTCCATAAACAGATCTAGCAAATACAAGTATATTTCAGATCTAGATACCCTTCTTCATCATTGGTGCATCATGCATTCAGATCTATCATTCAACTGTAACCCTTTCCATTCAGATATACTTTAGAGAGAAGTATTCATTCAAGCTCAGACATCTTTCTCCCACACTCATCATTTTCACAATGAATTTCTTCTCCTTATATAGGTTTACCCTTTTTCAATACCATGAGCCAAAACCACATTACTTCCGATGGTATTCCTGGACGGGGTCACATATATGAATCATTACTCAATACAATGGGTCAATACCATGGTGGTTACCCCTGGTTTTACATATTTAATGCGCTTTTGACCATACGCAACTTGGCACGTTGTTTCCCGCGTGCATACATGACTTATCCTAGAAAAATCCGTGTATGCCTTGAGACATACTCTTTTCATCATAGATCTAGCACATACTGAATTCATTTCTTCATTACCTTCTGTACTCACCGTAGATACATCAGATTTACATCATTTAACAAGTTCATCAAGACATATTCTATCAAGCACAACTTCATCATGTAGGTTGCCATCATCTTCATCAAGTGGGTTGCCATTCAAGGACAACACTCTATCAAGTGAGTTCAACATCATATTGCCAACAACATCATATCACATCAGATTTACATCATTTCCAAGTCCATCAAGTCAAGAATAACTTCATCAGGTGGATTGCCATCAAGGACAACACATGCCAACAATCTCATGTCTCCATCTTTATTAAGTGGGTTTCCATCAAGGACAACACTCTACATCATATTGCCAACAGAAAGTTCATTGAGAA